>VZTR01030888.1:4393-21227 GCA_013400775.1 Chaetops frenatus
CATCTCTATTCCTTCTTCAGAATCTACATTTGAAAATCTTTCTGCTAAGCATACATATCCGTGAGACTTTCTTGTCATACTTTCATCCTTCCCAACACACACCCCATTGTGTTACTCTAAATTCACTCTGCTTTGAGTTGATGGGTTTCTTCCCCCTGTTTATCACAGTGTGAGCAGCTGTTTGCTGGAAAGCACGTGATGGACCCCTGAGTTCTCATCAGGCCAGGAAGAACTATCTTTTGGCTAATGAGAAGTTAATAGGCAGCATTATCTCTGGAATGAATTGAGGAGGTGATGGAAAGCTTTGTTGATATTGAATTTTTCAGAACATTTAACACTGCAAGTTAAACTTGTGTTCAACAAGCATCTTGCATCCAGCTGAAGAGGAAAATCCTCGATCATAAAACAAATGTTAGTGAAATGCATCAAAGTAGAATTGGGAAGACAGCACTTGTGTTACCCAAAATAACAATGTGATATTTACCCTTCTAATTCAGTGAACTTTCGCCGTGGTTGTACATTGTCAGCATGTCTTTAGCATCTATTCTTGCTCTGTCATTTGGAAAGTATAACTTCGTACTTCTGACATGTTTGTGAGGTTTCACTCTGCTTTGTCAGGAGCTCTATGGTCTCCTACATGTGATGTAGCCCAGGTGTTCAGATAGGTCTCTTCCACTTTAGTAGAGCTTACATGAATTGAAGCCTTAATAAAGTTTTGGTAAATGAAGTAAACCAAGTGTTGGTTACTGCTATGTTGTGGTTGTTGAGGATGCACCCAATGGAATATTAAATCTCTACTAAAAGAGCAGAAAGGGAAGTTGTCATGCAAAACGGAGGGCTTCTCTGCAGCCTTAGTCCACATAGATCAAAAAAACAAGGCAGCAGCAATAGCAATCTCCATGTCCTAAATTTACCACAAAAGCAGACCATAACTAGGTGATTACTTTCAGGCTGTGAATCTTTTGTCCTTGGATCCTTTCAGTGCTGCATGTCACTGTAAGCCATCGCTTCAGCTGTGATTGTGAAGGAGGTTCTTTTCTCTTTCTTTTCTGTTCCCTTCTGGTCTGCTCACAAAAGTAAGGGAAAGTGCTTTTAAGTAGAAGGCTGCCTGTGTGCCAAGCAGTTACTGGAAGTCATTTTGTATTTTGATCCTACCATTTTTCAGCAGCTCTTCTGAGACAGCTCCTTTTAAACTTCTTTTTAAACATTTGCCTGCTCCAAAAAAGTTTTCTGGAAATAGTGTAGTTGTAACTTGCACTGCAGTCCAAAAGGTATACATAGCTTGAGAGTACAAAAGTAGTAAATATAATATGAAGTCCTAGCAACTTTGAATGATGAGGGTGTCACAGGAGAGCTTTTTCATATTGCTTACAATCTATGGCTCAAAGAAAATGAAAAATTCTGTCCCAGTGCTGTGACAGACAATGCAAAGTACACTAAGCTCCCCAGTGCTTCACTGAAAAATTATGCAGTAATTGCATTTGGTGGTAACCTCAGGATGCTGTTACTAAGGATTCATCTTGCCCTTATCAATTTTATCCATCCATGAAGAAGGGGAGCTCAACTTCAGGAAACCAGGAAGGCATTTATTACTTGCTGTAGAACCTTTGTCATTTGGAGAGTTCTTGGAAGTTTTTAATCAGCAAGCTTCTAATACACAGCATCTCAAAATATTTTTGTAGGGATCAGTTGTGTAAATGTCTCTTTGCACACTGCCTTGGGAGTATTTAATGAAAATGAAAACAAAGATATTACTTTTACTGTATAGAAGCAATTCAAGGAAAAGTCTGAACAATGTGACAACAAAGCCAACTCAACTCTGAGTTTTTTAAACTGTGGTCAAAAAAAAGACCTTTGATTTAGGCATAAATACAAGAAATATTTTGATACTATTACAAACTCCAGTTTTGTTTCAAATGCTGCTGAGGTTTTAATAAAATTTTCTTTTGAAATATTGTGGATTATACTTGTTAGTTGGTTCCCATTTGNAATTGATGGTCTTTGTCTTAATATTTCCCTATGAAAAGAAATCACTCCAAGTAAACTAGAAACTTGGCCTTAAATGTATTTTTAAGAAGGTGAAGAGAACTAGTTAACAAAAACGTAATTCGCCATAGAAACAGCTCAGCCAATAGTATATATGCAGTAAATTACTGTTCCATGGTACTTTCATATTTGATACAGAACATAGCAACAAGATGATGGCTTGACAACAATCAACAATAGCAGCTGCATGTATTTTTTTTTTCCTTTTTTTGAAAGAAAGTTCTTGTGGGAAAAAATAGATTCCCTGGAAAGTAATTTGTATTTCAAGTTTCATCACAAAAATTCTGTGGGTGGGTACAATAGCCTAGAAATTAAATTAGAGATTTGTATAATAAGTGATAGGTTTGATTTGATGTGACACTTCTAGTCTCTTACAATTGACATAGCTACAGGCAACAGAATAATCTTTTCCCCTTGTGAAGATAAATGTTGTATCAGACCAAACTATCTTATATTAAATTAAAACTTCCCTTTTTTTTTAACCATATGAAAAGATTCATGAGATTCTTTGAAGATATTGATCTTGAAGATATTTGCTATTATCAGGCATGCGATTAATTTATGTAGGGAACTGCCATAACAGACCTGATCTGAATAAAGGAATTTTCCTTTATGCAACATGTGGCATGATTGTGGCCATACTGAGTTAGAAGGTGCTTTTCTTATCACAATTCAACTGAAAGTCTCAGATAGAAATGAAATATAAGAGGAATCTGGTAGCTTGACTGCCTTTCTTGCAAGGAAGAGGTTTATAGTATGTGTGGCTCATACAATTTGATTGTGCTCAGACCATTGTTTTTCATGTTTTGGCAGAGAGAAGGAGCAAGAAAGGGAAGAACAGTTAATGGAAGACAAGAAAAGGAAGAAAGAGGATAAGAAAAAGAAGGACTCTGCTCAGAAGGTGGGTTTTGATATTAATTCTTTTATCCAGCTGAAACATAAATAGTATTGGTGGTAATAAGGTGTTAAATTGTTTGTATTCGAATTTAAAAATTGATTGCTTAGAGTGGTGCTTCTTTAAAGACACTTTTTTTGCATTATTTCTCTGGAACTGAAGTGCTTAGCTCAGATATTTCTTCTTAGTGTGCTATGTAAAATAAAAGAAATTTTTTGATAAAAAGTATTTAAGTTACTAAATACATCTTCTTTTGATCTCTACACAACTGCTGCTTGAGGTATTTGTGAATTGAAATACTAATGGGCTTTTGCAATTCTTGCAGTAAAGTTGAGTAAATATTTATTAGAGCAGGAAGATATTTTTTTCTTTTCTTTTTAAAATTCTTAAGTTTAGTACTGAAGATTTAGTTTATTTTTTTTGCTAAGTATTACTTGCAGTTGACATTTTCTGTAACTAATAGCACTTTTTCTGAAGTTTATCAGTTCAAGTCTTGAGTTGTGGAGAATTGATAAGTCACCAAAAATTGCTTCTGCTCAGAAAACAAGTTTGAGACCTAGTGTATTAGAAGGTCTCAATTTAACAAAAAAATCTGGTAGGTTATTCTAAGAATTAACTTGACATATGAACTTGAGTCTCTTAGGATATTATCCATGCTTTTTACTGGTAAAATCCTTTCCAGGCTTCCCAGTATAAGATAGGTGCAACCACCCTGGAGCAAGTCCAGCAAAATGCCTTTAAGATGATTGAGGATCTGACAGACTGGGATTGTTATGACTGTGACTTCTGGAGGAAAGGCGGCTGGGGGGATCTCATCAATGTATATTAATACTTTGTGGAAGGGAGTAAATAGATGGAGGCAGACTCTTCCCCATGGTGCCCAGTGCAAAGCACAAGGCATTATGCACATATTGAAAGTCTACCTAATCATAATAAGATTCCTTTTTTTGTGTATGTGATGTGGCAACCACTGGAACAGGTTCCCAGAGGGGTTGTGGTGCCTCTGTCTTTAGATGCTCAAAACTGAGTTGCGTGTGGCCCTGTGCAGTCTAGTTTTGATGATTTTGTTTCGAATTGAGGAGCCTCTTGGGGCCAGGCGGAGGACAGGGGTGGGAACTGTGGTTTAGATTTCCAGAGGCTGTCCCTTCCAAAGTCAATGATCATGTGAAACTGAGAGCAGAAGGCTTTACTTTGTTTCAGTAGTCTGTTTTTCAGTTGCTTCAGTAATAACAGATCAGGTAATAAAAGATCAGGTGTTTACTCTTATATTCTGTGGGTTTCTGCTGAGAACAGACAGCACCAATTTCAGTTAGATTTTGGCTTATCTAGGTCTTTTTTAATCTGGCTCTTTCACCAAGTTGGGTCTATCAGCTTAAATTGGGTGCATATAAATGTGTGTGTCTGTTGTCTTTATCCAGTTGATACATCCCCAAGTAACACTGCAAAAAGAGCAGTAGCTACAGGATAAGGTCTCTCCAGTGTCTTTTTGCCTCGGTGTTGGTGCTTAATGTTCAAGTACAGAAATGTGTGTAGAAACCAGGAGGAGCAGACCCTTATGAATAAAAAGTAGAGACTTGAGGATTATGTGCTGATATTCAGTGGTAAAAGGGAAACTTGAAAAGGCTGTACTGATCATCTTGATAACAATGCTGTGTTTACTGAGGAGTTGGTGTTTTGAATACAAGAGATTTGCCAGCTTTCCTGTGTGGTCTCTCACCTACTAAACTGTTCAGTACATATTCTGCCACACTCTCAGGAAGGGTAAAGACTAAGTAATTTAATCTCCTAGAGGCCAAACTTCACAGTAATAGTTGGAGATACCTAAGAATAATAAAGCGGGCAGCCAAGTGGACAAAACGTAAATGTGTATGTTCTTTCTTAGTGACTGTGGAGGTGTTCACCAAATAAGAGGTAATGATTTCAGGGTACCATTTTCAAACTAAGCTTGTTTAATGTGAAACAATTGTTCTGTTTGGATCATCTGAAATTTAAAAAACAATTTTTTTTAAAGATCACTAAGGCTATGCAAGCAAGTTCACAGCTTAAATATACCTATGGTTGGTGTCTAGGGGCTATTTGGTATCTTGTCAGTAGGCTGAGCTTTATTCTACCTTCCAATTCACTGTAGCTGCTCCTGCCCTGCTGATGCTTATAGGTTGCCCACAGAGAGATGACAGCTGTCAATCTGAGACACTGTCACATATTTTCAGCTTTTGAATCTTAGATGAAAACAGTCACAAAACCATTTTGACTAGGAGAGAGAGACAATATAGGGAGAAGTTTTTATGTTTTTTTTGTTTTTTTTTAATCTAAAGAAATTTGTGTTTATCATGTAGAATTTTTCTAGGATTCAGTAAAATGTTTTTTTCCAGTAGACAAGTTACTAATTTACTAAATATGTCTACTGTTGACTATAGTAGACTTACCGGCATTACCAGATTGTATTAATGAATACTTTTTCCCCCTTTTCCTTTGGTAGTGAAGCATCAGGGTCAATTAAGTGTGTAACAGAATTTTTAACTGTTACAAAAGAGGATGTAATTTGATGCATACAGGATTTTTCATAAGTGAAGTTGAAAATTGATGTCTGGTTTGGTACAGATGTGTTTTTATTGTCTTTGAGACTCTGGGATAGTGCATATCTGTCAAGTTACAATGTTGAAGATTTTCTGTTTTAGTAAATGTTCACTTTGCATATTGCAGTTTTCATCTGTGCAAAGTAAATGATGCCATAGCAATTTAGTGCAGTTTGTGTTTTTATTCTTTACCACACAAAGGAGTTCTGGCTTGGTTAGTTTGAACAATAAACTGCTTTTTACTTGTNAATTTCTCATAAGTGAAGTTGAATATTGATGTCTGGTTTGGTACAGACATGGTTTTGATACAAATGTGTTTTTATTGTCTTTCAGACTCTGGGCTAGTGTGTATCTGTCAAGTTACAATGTTGAAGATTTTCTGTTTTAGTAAATGTTCACTTTGCATATTGCAGTTTTCATCTGTGCAAAGTAAATGATGCCATAGCAATTTAGTGCAGTTTGTGTTTTTATTCTTTACCACACAAAGGAGTTCTGGCTTGGTTAGTTTGAACAATAAACTGCTTTTTACTTGTGCTTTCATTATTCTATACTGTCACTGTGTGCTTTCCAGAATTATGGACTAGTTCAGCAATTTCTTTTAAGAATAGGTGTCATAGAACCTGGCACATGATGATCTTTAGGTTTTTTCCATCATTGTAGTGGAACTCATGATGGACAGGTTCAAAAAATGCTACAATACACCCGATTCCAGAGAATATACCAGTGATTGTTGCTACTGTGGCTTGAAATCTGCTATGCTGAAACAATGTAGGATACAGCAAAACCCATAATTGAATATGTTGGCCAGTGTGAATGCTCATTTCAATCACTGACTTCTTGTATTCAGTAGGTTTACTTTATAGGTGTTGCTGGTACTTTTTCTAAGTGTGGAAATTAATCCAATAAGGTTTAGAATTACTTCTCCTTGGAAGAGATGTTCTGGGAAAGGTGAAATGGGAAGATGCAGAGAAGACAGACTGCTGTGGTTACTACAGGCCCCAATAGTCTACTGTAAGGATAATCTNCATCAGTTGGTTTTTTTCATTCAACAAAAAAATCTGTTCTTGTGCTAATATATTAAGGTTGTGATTTATCACAACCTGTTCAATGTTTGTTTTGAGCTTCTTATAACTTTATTTACATTCTTGCTCTTAATTTGCAGGTCACAGATCAAAAAACCAAAGGTAAGAATCTTTGATCCTAAGGAGTACTTTTACTGACTTGAGCCAAGATTCAGATCTTGATCAAAACTGTTAGAAAAGGAAGGGGACTTATGAGTCAAGAGGAAATACTGAATATGAGTATTCAGAAGAAATGAAAGTTGAGATGATTAAAATGGAGACGCTACAACTATTCTGCTGATGCGTTGTCCGCATTGAAATACTTGAAGAAAGAATGAGGATTGTGGATGAGATAGGTTAGCTGAAATACTCAGTTCTCTGTTTTACAACGGTTTTAGACAAATAACCAAGTCCGAAACCACCTTTATAAAGGGAGTGAAAGACAGCAGAAGTACTGCTTATAGTGAGGTTCCAAAATGAATGAAAATTACTTGGGTTTGGAAACTTAAATTCAGGCACATTAAAGTCCAATAGAGAAGGCAGGACTGATGAATGAGCATCTTGAAAATTGAACTAAATAACTTAGCTGATGTAAAAATGTATTTAATCTTGTTTTATGTATCAGGTTTTGATAAACTTTGTGGGGAAATTGCCATTAGTGAAAGAAAAGGACTAAAAGAGGAACTTGATTTTATGGCTAACAATACCTTTTTGGGGTTTGGGCAATGAAGCCTATCTAGAGAAATCGGAAAACAGTTACAAAAATAAAATGTGGAGAATAATACATTCATGTTGCCAAAGAGAGACCCACTTGTGTTGATCTCACATTAGCAAGAATAGAAGTTTTACTGATTGTGCTTAGTTTGCCTAGAGTTGCTTAAGCAAATTTTGTGATGGTGTTAGCTCCTCAAGGAATTTGTGGTTTTCTTCTCCAGGTCATAACAGTCCTCAGGAGCACCTTGTCTTTGCTTATAGGGGCACCTGGTGACCTGCAGGGAAACCTTAAGTGAGCCAAATACAGTTGTTCTGTATAGGACTGTATTTTGGGTGAGAGTCAGCTATTACTGCCTTACTTAAGAGCAACACAGGGAACTCAGACTTTTTAACTAAATCCAAGAGGAGGGAGATTATCTCCCATCTTTTTGTTGGTTTAGGCAGTGGCTGTGTAGCCTAGTAAACAGGTGAAAGCTTAGGTTCTCATTTCAGATCTCCCAAAAGATGATGCATAACAATCCAAAAACCAGTTGAAGATCAGGAAGGTGGAGCCAGTTATATTTGACTGCTCATATTTTAAAATGACTCATTGTCTAGGTTATATTCTTTGCCAACTTTACATTTGCAAGAAATTTTGGGCTTAGAGCAAAATGGCAGTAGAGTTTCACCCTGGACTACAGAGTTGCGCATGGAAGCAAAAGGTCTGCTGCTACTGCTTATTCCGGCTTCTTTAAATTGTAATTGGTTGTTGAGAAGGTGGAAGCTGCACAGTATTTCAGGGACTAAATACTGAAAGCAAGGAGTCACAGTGAGTTCTTGTAGGTAACACTGGTTTAAGTGAGAAAACTTATTTTCATACTTCCTGTTTTTCAGTGCCCGAAGTGACGAAACCAAGTTTAAGCCAACCAGTGGCTGCCAGCCCAATTGGCAACTCTCCATTGCCACCAGTCAATGGTGGTAACAATGCCAAAAGGGTGGNTGTCTAGGTTATATTCTTTGCCAACTTTACATTTGCAAGAAATTTTGGGCTTAGAGCAAAATACAATGGCAAGGTAGTTTCATCCTGGACTACAGAGTTGCACATGGAAGCAAAAGGTCTGGTGCTCCTGCTTATTCCTGCTTCTTTAAATTGTAATTGGTTGTTGAGAAGGTGGAAGCTGCACAGTATTTCAGGGACTAAATACTGAAAGTAAAGAGTCACAGTGAATTCTTGTAGCTAACACAGGTTTAAGTGGGAAAACTTATTTTCATCCTTCCTGTTTTTCAGTGCCCGAAGTGACGAAACCAAGTTTAAGCCAACCAGTGGCTGCCAGCCCAATTGGCAACTCTCCATTGCCACCAGTCAATGGTGGTAACAATGCCAAAAGGGTGGCAGTGCCGAACGGACAACCGCCAAGCGCCGCCCGCTACGTGCCTCGGGAGGTGCCTCCGCGATTCCGTTGCCAGCAGGACCACAAAGTGTTACTGAAACGTGGGCAGCCCCCTCCGCCATCCTGCATGCTCCTTGGGGGTGGAGCAGGGCCTCCCTCCCCAGCAGCACCAGGAGCAAACCCAAACAACTCACAACCAGTGACAGGAGCACTGCTGCAGGGTGACAGTGGGGCTGCAACAGGCAAGTGGTGTGATGATGATAATACTAAATGAATGTGTTGGTGCATGGCAGAAAAGGGGTGGCTGAAATTGTGCACAAGTGTGTCATTATATAACAAAACTCAGGTTGCTTTTGGAGAGCTTCTACTGTTTCAGCATACAGGCTTCTGTTGGCAGCAATGGATATAATTTTTACTACTAGATGGAACAAGAGGTTTAATTTTTTCAAGTATATTTTGAGTGGTTTTAATTGGTTGCTGAAATGCTCTGCAGCAATGTAAACACAACGCATAAATAAACAGCATTTTATAGTTGTCACTCAGTAGTTCTTAATGGCTCTTCAGGTTTCTTTGACAGGAATTTCCTGTCTTGTCACATTTTTGTGTCATCTGGTAAAACAGACATGTAGATGCCAGATCTACAAAGGGCAGGTGTCTTGTCACATCTTGTCTGGATGAAACAGAAAGATGACCTATTGCTCCTCACATTTTTTTTGGTAGTAATATTATTTTTTGTACTTAGATAAGCCTTTTTGTACAAATGGTGACTGTTCTGTTTTTACTTTTCCATTCATTTTTTATTCCAGAAGATAAATGGGTTTTACAATTGTTTTGTGAGCATGGGTAAGTTATAGTTGCTCCTGAATTTTTTAGAGCCCTTGGTGAATTGCAGTAGCTGTAATATTTGTTCTTAAATTATAATAGTAGAACAAAAAAAATTCCACTCAAAATATCTGCCTGCTAAAGAAAGACTTAGGTGACCTGAAAAGTCAAGGACAGCTTCAATTCTAACAATAAGGATGTTTAAAAAAGAAATACTAAATACTTGGAAGTCAAGAAGAAAATAACAATATTAGTATGTCTGAGTTTTCTTTGAAAATCGTGCCAAATCAATGGGATGGTGGGTTTTTTTTTTTACCATTGTGGAAATCAAACTTTTTTTAGTTTTCTGTGGTTTGGAATTAAAAACAGAGGTGACTTGTACAGAATCAAGTGAGCTAGATAGGATGGCTGTCCTTATTAAGTAGGATTCTAGGAAAATTAATAATTCTGTTTGTTTTGTGGTTTCACTACTTAAATTCATTTGT
Source organism: Chaetops frenatus (assembly GCA_013400775.1). Taxonomy (NCBI): domain Eukaryota; kingdom Metazoa; phylum Chordata; class Aves; order Passeriformes; family Picathartidae; genus Chaetops; species Chaetops frenatus. The sequence goes on from VZTR01030888.1 coordinate 14,363, forward strand.
AACAAATCCCTATTTGACAGATTATTTATCTTGTCTTTGATAATTGCTGTTTAATAAAGGAGAAAGTGAATGTCAAACTTCAATGGCAAAATTTTAACTAATCAATTTAAAAACAGGTGTCTTGGAGATAACTGATTTTGATAAAACACCTGAAACAAAACATGCCCCGAAGTCTATGGTTCCTGTATAAAATCCTAGCATTGGTATGCCTTCACAGTTATTGCAGTAGACTGACTAAGGAAAATTTGTGGTAATGAAACATTCTACAAGTTTCCAAAAATTTCTCATGAGCAACTTTTTTTTGCTGTTGGATGTACCATATAAGGAGTATTTTGAAGTTGTATGTAAATTATTTGACACTTAAAATTTGATCTTCTGAGACTGAAATTTGATATTATGAATTCTCATGTTTTTGCACTTCATTTACTGGTGCATTAACAACTAAGAGGTTACATGGCTGTATTAGGCAGTGGTTAGTTGCATTATCCTGATGTAAGAAGTGCCAAGAAAGGCATGAGTCCTTAAGACTTGCTTCCTCCCATCCATATTTCTGTAGTATAACAAGTTAACTGGGCTCCGGAGCTGACCTGTATTAAAATTAAATCAGGTTGATTTTTAAGGCTGATTTCAGTCCAGATGACTTTTACCCATTCACCTAAGTGAGTATCAGTGAGAACATACACGCTACATGTGAAAGTAGGTGTGCCACAGGAGTGGAAACGAGCAGCTGGACAAGAGAGAAACTGGGGCTCTCCTTAGGTGCTCCATCCAAGTGGAGTGCAGCATTGTTATCTGCCTCATACATCNTTATCTGCCTTGTACATAGTTGTTCCCACCTCAGATGTGGCTGTTGACAAACTGAACTTCAGTTTGGGCCTATTTTAGTCACGCATATGTGCACTGATACTGTGGTTAAATTCATGCCACATGAAAGAAAACAAAAGCAGGTTCCCAAAAGGGAAGAGAATGCAGCTTACCTATTTGTTCACAGTCATTCAGATGGTCATTTACCAGATGGTCATAGGTGGTGTTGGTGAGGATTTAATATTAAAAGTCAACACGTAATCCTTCTTCACATGGAGTTTTTTCTACCAGGATTGAAATCCTTCTGGCAAAACTAGTGCCCTGAAAGATTACAACCAAGTATTCTACTGTCTCATACCAATATAGGGATCGAGATGATGGGTGTTCTGTGTAATTCTTCTAATACCAATGATAATTCAGGATATACAAGACAGTTTGGGACAACAAGGTTTAAATTTTATTGGTGAAAGTCTTTTAATAGTTATGATTATTGCCACTATCAAATACAGCAAGGGAAAGCTGGTTTCATAAAACAATCTATTAAATTGTCTTAGCATGCTATATGTGAGCAAGCACTCCAATCTTAATATGTTTAGAATGTCTTCACAGAAATTAAATGCTCCGTTGAAATAACTGATTTGAAGATCTTGCTAAGTTCTTAGCTGCCTATGCATCATTCATTGGCTGAACCATTTCTAAGTTCAAAAGACAGCAACCTTGCAGTCTTTTGAGCTTGTCTTTGTCTGTCCTCCTTAAGCTCTTCCTGTGATCTGTCTAATCAGAAAGTTTTTTAATTGGAAGGAAAAGAAAAAAGGGTTACTTTGTGCTAAAAGGATCGATGGATAAAAATATCAGTGGAGTCACACTTCCTTGCTATTGTTCAGTTTGCATTTGAGGTTAAAGCAACAGAAGGAGCAGAATGTACTTGGGAAATGCGTCATCTTTTGGATCTTGGTGGGTGGGATTTAGTGGATGAAGACAAACTAATGTTCGTCAATATTCAAAGCTTACAAGAGAGTTCTAACCTTGCTGTAAAGTCTGGATCCTTATTGGTGGCCCTCAGTGAAGGGGTATCCAGAAGGCATTCTTTGGATGTTCATTGTTTAGGCTAATGAACTGAAAGCCTCAGACAGGCACTGAAAGCTGATCTTATCTTCTATGGAAAGTATTAGCAACCAGAAATTGTGATCTTTACTCTGGAATATATAATAATATAGGAACTGAGGCTGGGAGGAGAATTACCCAGTTTAAGCTGTTTGCCTTATTTTCATGGAAGCTGTCATATGAGTCGGTACTGGTAGTAACAGTATATATTCCCTTATGAATACTGCTGCAGCTGTTACTACGGAGTTTATGCTCTGCAAAATAAGTTGGATAACTGATGTCAAAAATCTGATGTTCTACACTTGTAAATAGTACAGATTACTAATGACCTCTTCTGGGTGTTCTGGGGTTTTTTGGTTTTGTTTTTTTTTTTNACAATGTACTTGGGAACTGCTTGATCTTTTGGATCTTGATGGGTGGGATTTAGTGGATGAACTACTGTTCATCAATATTCAAAGCTCACAAGAGAGTTCTAACCTTGCTGTAAAGTCTGGATCCTTATTGGTGGCCCTCAGTGAAGGGGTATCCAGAAGGCATTCTTTGGATGTTCATTGTTTAGGCTAATGAACTGAAAGCCTCAGACAGGCACTGAAAGCTGATCTTATCTTCTATGGAAAGTATTAGCAACCAGAAATTGTGATCTTTACTCTGGAATATATAATAATATAGGAACTGAGGCTGGGAGGAGAATTACCCAGTTTAAGCTGTTTGCCTTATTTTCATGGAAGCTGTCATATGAGTCGGTACTGGTAGTAACAGTATATATTCCCTTATGAATACTGCTGCAGCTGTTACTACGGAGTTTATGCTCTGCAAAATAAGTTGGATAACTGATGTCAAAAATCTGATGTTCTATGCTTGTAAATAATCCAGATTACTAATGACCTTTTTGGGGTGTTTTGTGTTGTTTGTTTTTTTGGTTTTTTTTTCTTTTAGATTCAGCAATTGGAGGTGCTGCTGCTTCAAATTATGCAAATTCCACTTGGGGTCCTGGAGCCTCCTCCAACAGTGGCGCCAACCCAACTCACATCTGGGACAAGGTGATTGTAGACGGGTCTGACATGGAAGAGTGGCCTTGTATTGCCAGCAAAGATGCTGAGTCTTCTTCTGAAAACACCACCGATAACAACAGTGCCTCGAACCCTGGCTTGGAGAAGAACACTCTGCCAGGAAGCACCACTAGTAACAAAGGAAAAGGAAGCCAGTGCCAGTCTGGAAGCACTGGAAACGAATGTAATCTTGGGGCCTGGAAATCTGATCCCAAGGCTAAATCTGTTCAATCTTCCAACCCTGCTGCCGAGAATAACAATGGACTAGGTAATTGGAGGAACTTGAGTGGACAAGACAGAATCAGTCCTGGTTCTGGCTTCAGCAACTTTAACCCAAATAGCAACCCATCTGCTTGGCCAGCACTGGTTCAAGAGGGCAATTCTAGGAAAGGAACTCTGGAATCTGATAGTGGTAGCTCCAATGCACAGATTAGCACAGTAGGTCAGACCTCTAGGGAACAGCAGTCAAAGATGGAAAATGCGGGTGTTAACTTTGTCTCTGGCAGAGAACAGGCTCAAACCTATAACACTGATGGACCAAAAAATGGAAACACTAACTCCTTGAACTTAAGTTCACCAAACCCTATGGAGAATAAGGGAATGCCCCTTGAAATGGGCTTGGGGAACCCTTCCAGGAGCACTGACACCCCTTCTCAAAGCACCGGAGAAAGACAGACTGGGAGTGTTGGATCTTGGGGTACAGCTAGGGAGTCTTCTGGAACTGACACAGTCTCTGGGCAGAGCAATTCTGGAAACCATGGGAACAATGGAAAGGATAGAGAGGACTCCTGGAAAGGAGCTTCTGTTCAAAAACCTAATGGGTCAAGAAGTGATTCTTGGGATAACAATAACCGGTCTACGGGTGATGGGTCTTGGAACTTTGGCCCTCAGCATGCAAATGAAAGCAAATGGGGTGAAGGGAACAAATTAACATCTGGGATCTCTCAGGGAGAATGGAAACAGCTGTCTGGGTCTGATGAACTGAAGATTGGAGAGTGGAGTGGTCCAAACCAACCAAATTCTAGCACTGGAGCATGGGACAATCAAAAAGGCCACCCTCTTCCTGAAAATCAAGGCAATTTCCAGGCTCCCTGTTGGGGAAGATCTTCCAGCTCTGCGGGAAGTGAGGTTGGAGGTCAAAGCACTGGAAGCAACCACAAAGCAGGAAGTAGTGACAGTCACAATTCTGGACGCCGATCATACAGGCCTATGCATCCTGATTGCCAGGCAGTCCTGCAGACTTTGCTGAGCAGGACTGACTTGGACCCCCGAGTGCTTTCAAACACTGGTTGGGGCCAGACTCAAATCAAGCAAGATACTATGTGGGATATAGAAGAGATGCCACGGCCTGAGGGGAAGTCTGATAAAGGAACTGAGGGGTGGGAGAGCTCTGCCACACAGACAAAGAACTCAGGGGGCTGGGGAGATGTACCCAGCCAAAGCAATCAAAACAAGTCTGGATGGGGTGAGCTCTCAACCCCGACGGAGTGGAAGGACCCCAAAAATACTGGAGGATGGAATGACTATAAGAACTCCAATTCTTCTAATTGGGGAGGAGGAAGGCAAGAAGAAAAATCATCTTCCTCTTGGAATAACAGCTCTAGTAAGGATCAGGGGTGGGGTGGACGGCAAACTAATCAAGGATGGTCTTCTGGAAAGAACGGTTGGGGAGAGGAAGTTGACCAAACAAAAAACAGTAACTGGGAAAGTGCAGGAAACAAGCCAGTGTCTGGATGGGGTGAAGGTGGGCAAAATGAGATTGGAACTTGGGGTAATGGTGCAAATACAAGCTCTGCTTCAAAGGGTGGATGGGACAATTGTAAAAGAACTTCAACGTGGAATGAGATGGGTCGACAGCCCAACTCCTGGAACAAGCAACAGCACCAGCAGCAACAGCAGGAGTCTTCTGGTTCCTGGGGTCCACCGCCCCAAACTCCAGGTAATGGGCGGCCTCCAAACCCAAACTGGAACAGCGGACCACAGCCAGCTGCCCCCAAAGAGGAGGAGCCTAGTGGCTGGGAGGAACCTTCTCCACAGTCAATCAGTCGAAAAATGGATATTGATGATGGCACTTCAGCATGGGGAGATCCTAGCAGTTATAACTACAAGAATGTGAATCTGTGGGACAAGAACTCACAAGGAGGACAGGCCCCACGTGAGCAGAGCCTGCCTACTCCAATGACTAGCAAATCACAAGCATCAGGTACTGGTCTTGTTCCTTTCTTCACCAAGCTCCTATATATGACTGTAGCCTTAATGCATAAGAGAGGTGCTTGTAGCCTCCAATTCCTGATAGTTCTATTCTATAAAAAAAACCAAATTCTTATTTGAATATTTGGTTCTGCATTTAAAGTGTCTTTAAAATTTGAATCAATCTGTCCTGTGCTGGTTGTGCCTCAGTAACTGATCTGAATACTGGTCAGCTTGCCAGGAAGAGAAAATATTTATTACCTGACAAATCTGCGTATTCAGTGTGAGCTCTGAACAATAAACTGAGTTACATAATGAAAAACCTTTAAAACTGAATCCAACCATAAACTTAATAAACCCAGCACTGCTTAGTCCACGGCTAAACTATTTTCCTCAGTGCAACATCTGCAGGTCTTTTAAATACCTCCAGGGATGGTGACTCAACCACTTCCCTGGGAAGCCTGTTCCAATGCTGGACAATCCTTTTAGTGAAAAGTTTTTCCTAATATCCAATGCAAACCTGCTCTGGTGCAACTTGAGGCCATTTCCTCTTGTCCTATTTCTTGTTACTTGGGAAAAGAGACTGCCCCCAACGTGGCTACAGGCTGCTTTCAGGTAGTTGTAGAGAGCATCAGGGTCTCCCCTGAGCTTCCCTTTCTTGCAACTAAATAGCATTTTCTATATTTAAACATAGAGAACTGGGGAGAAAATCTTTACTTATTTTTAGTCAAAAACCTTTCGCTCTGAAACACTCAGTTAACACTTGAAATTGAGCACACCTCTGACTTAGTTTTTTAGTCAAGTTTGGCTTTGCTGTATGATAAAGAATACTTAGAAAAACACTTTCTTCTTTGGAATAAGGACAAGAAAAAGTTACATAACCTGGAAATACATTAAGAAATTGTTATGTAATATTTTCCTCTGACTCAAAGACGCTTTAAAGAATACTGTCTTGGTTTAATATGTACTGCAAATATGTCCTTTCTCTTTATTCAGTATATAAAACCCCTAAGTTAGATGCTTGTAATTAGTCACAGATAGGAGGACAGTATTAGATGTGGGGTTCATGTTTAACCTGGGAGAAGAGTATTACTCATCCTAGCATTCTTCTTTTCATCCCTGGGGGTCAGTGCCCACTCTAAATTTGTTGTGAATAATTGTCAATTCTATTGCACCCATGCTATTGAGAACCTGAATTCTCAACAAGAAAATGAAGCAGTAGATGAATGATGTGGTGCTGCACTGCAGTAAAGAGTTCATTGTCTAAATGGTCTGTAATGAAACCTCTTTCTCCTTTGTGCAGTCTGGAGCAAAAGCACTCCACCTGCTCCAGATAATGGTACGTCTGCCTGGGGTGAGCCAAATGAAACCAGTCCCGGGTGGGGTGAAGTAGATGATACAGGAGCATCGACTACAGGCTGGGGGAATGCACCTTCCAATGTGCCGAATGCCGTGAAATCTAGTGAGTATAGGCCAGATACCAGTTTCTTTGCAATTGCCCTGGAGATTTTTTGTGTTTGGCCTTTTGATATAGGTCATCTGTGGAGGAATGGTTATCTGAGGCCTAAAAGCAGTGTTAAATGTTATTATAGGATTTTGATGGATGAATATTAAGTGCTTGTAAATGACTGAAAGTTTGTCCTTTAAGGTAGTAAAAAATTTCCTAACTAAGCAATTAAATGGGCAGCTCTGATTCTGGAAGTTCTGAAACAGAATAA
>VZTR01030893.1:0-49158 GCA_013400775.1 Chaetops frenatus
GCCGCTGCCGGCACCTCCCAGCGCTGGGGAGAAAATGGCGCCTGCGGCCACTTCCGGAGTTTAAGAGCCCTCGGCCCCGCCCCGCGCACCNTGTGGCTGCAGGCCCCACCTGCCCCCTTCCAGCCTGACCCGCAGTTTGGTGGCTCTGCCTCCCTCCGGCGAGCCTGGGAGCAGGAACCGAGCTGTGCCGAGCCGGGCCGCCCGGGCACGGCCTCTGGACAACAGGACACAGCTTGCTTCGAGACAGGGACAGTCAGGAAACCTTTCCCCAGACTTGCCGAACTTGGCAGCAATGACCAGCTGGCTGCAATTGCCCCATCCTCTAGGAGAGCCCAATCGGGGAAGGCCCATTTTGGAGAGCTGTTCCGGGCAGCATTCTCTGCAGCTTCCCCATACCTGAATCTCTGCGAATGCATTTGGAAAACACTTGCTTAAGTTCAAAGTTCCAGAGCAGCGCCTGGCTCTCTTCTCCACCCTGCCACACTTTCCTGCGGGAGAGGCCCCAGCCCGGGGCCAGCCCCGAGCTCCCGGCACAGCCGCTCCTGCCACCCGGCTGGGAGCACAGGCCGGGATAGCCCCGAGCTGGGAGAGCACGTACTCACCCTGGGCCCGAGCTCCGCAACGCCTCGTCCATCCCCGCAGACACCCAAAGGTCTCTCCACGCGTACAGTGATGCCGGCGGGGCCTTGGGGCGAACCGGCTCACAGCGCAGGAGCCCCGGCCCGGGCCCTTCCTTTGCCAGCAGCGGCTCCTTTGCCCCAAGCGGCAGCCCCGACCACACGCCCGGGCAGGCTCCGGCTCCCCGTTACAGCCCGGCCACCGCCGCGGAACCCGGGCACAACCACAGCTCCCGCCAGGGCCCCGCCGTCCCGCCAGGAAAAGGCCCCGGGCGGGGCCTCGGCACCGGCGCTCCGCCCCCGCTGCCGCCCGGCGCCCCCTGCGGGACTGACCCCGGCACTGCGGGAGCGCCCTTGGAGCGGCCCTGGAGCGCATCCTGCCAAAGCCGAGCCGTGCTGGGGAAAGCGCCCCTAGGGCAGCCCTGCAGCGCGTTCTGCCGAACTGCAGCCGCTGCTGCGGGCCCCGCAGCGGCGCTTTCTGAGTTAAAGCGATGCTGAAGTCGGCCTGGCACTCGCTGCACGCTTCAAACGCCGGACAAGCCGGGCGTGTCCCCCGCTGCCGAGCGAGGGCCGGTGCCCCGGCTGCGGCGCCACACCCGCGGCTCCTTCTCGCTCGCTGCCCGCTGCACCTCTGCCTGTGCCGAAGCCCAAGACGTCGGCAAACAGCTCCTCCCATCCCCAGCCCTCTGTCCCTGTGGGGCCTTGCCCGCTCCCCAGATGGTTCCTGTGTCACCGCACAGTGGCACTCAGATTGGGTCCCAGATCATCCTCGGTGAGAAGCGATCCCACCTCTTGCCTGCTGCCGCGGGTTACAGAGAGCCGGTAGCCGAGTCACATTTCACGAGACCAGTTCTCGGTCCGAAGCCGAGCCGAACCCAGCCCTGCTCAGCTGAACCTTAAAAGCTGGCCGAACCGAGCCGATCTCGGCCGAACCCAGCCTCCTGCTCTCATGACCATTAATTAGCGCGACAGCAGTCACTGCCTAATGAGCTGCCGCCCGACCCCGCACTCCCGTTCGTATCCGTGCGATGTCTGGGCCGCCTCCGGGACTCGGCAGCAGGAAAAGACCGAGCTTGGGTGTTTAACGTGAGGCGGTCGCCGCTCTCCTGCGCGGCGCCTCGATCTGGCCTGCGCCGCCCTCAGAAAGCCGAGATAAGCTCGGCCGAACGCAGCGGGCGGCTCCGAGTTTAGCCGAACCAAGCCGAATAATGCTGAATATAAACAAGATTCGCCGAAGAGCCGAATTTCGCCGAGTGTACCCGAAGCTAGCCGAGTTTAGCCGAACTACGACGAGTTTAGCCGAAGAGCCGAACTGAGCCGAATCCAGCCGAGTTCAGCCGAATAGAGCCGAATAGGCCGACTTCACTAACCGAACATAGTTTAGCCGAACTTAGCCGAGCTCAGCCGAACTTAGCCGAGCTCAGACGAACCGAACCGAGCTCAGCCGAACCCAGCCTCCCGCTCTCGTGGCCATTAATTAGCACCAGTGATGGGCTATATTATATCAAAGCATTTTCCCTGTTTATCTTCCTGCCTGTTTCCCTCTTGCCTTCTCCGTGCTGTTTCAGCCCGCTGAACTTCATACCCCAGAACTGCTTTGGCTCCTCTTTACTCTCCAGTAAATCCGTTTTCCCTAATTCTCTCATGTCCCTCACTTTACTGTATTCCTTAACTGAACTCTAACAAACCATGCCTGACCCGTGAGCTTTGTTATCTTTTTCCCAGGTCTTGTCTTAAAATGTTAAAATAGAAAGAATTCTCTCTTACTAGTAAAAAAATTTTTACTTCTGGATATGCCTGAACAGCACATCCCCAAAGGATTCTACTGACTCTTCCTACCAGAGCTGTATTTCAGTATTTTCCTGACCAATACCAAATCTAAGGCCACCTCAGCTGAAGAGCAGAACCAGATGTGCATTCAGAGTGATAAATGTGTCTGTGCTCTGCACACAGTGCTGTGTACACCGTGCCAGGATCAGAGTGTGAAAAAGGAGGTTCGCCTCTTTGGTAAAATTAAAAAAGTTTAATGAAAAGGAAAGAATTAGGAAACAAATAAAGCAATTATTAAATGGCCGGGTGCCTTGGCATACAGCCAGAAGCACAGTTTACAATCTCAGAACACTTCTTTAAGAGGATCAGCATGTTACATATTCAAAAGACTTTAATGCATTATTCAAACATTCCTTTAAGTTTAAATGTTTTCTTAGTTTCGAATCCCCCCCGCCCCCATCATCCTGTCAGTCTTCTGGTGGTTCCTCTTAGTCTACACACTCCCTGATATTTGATTCAGTAAATGCCTCCCCCGGAGTTCCGGTCACTGTCATCTTCATCAGATAATCCAGGAATGCGGTAGGGGGGGTTTCTGATGAACAAAAGCAATCTTTATTTCAATTACCATGCTATAGCCTAAGTACTAGAGGTACTACACTGCTAAAAGAGACTGTATTAATACAGCATAACTTTCCAACTTTACACACAGAGCATTCATTTTAATATTTCTGAAAAGCCAATAATATAATATGTATTTATAACAAGAGGGCAGGACCTCCTGCTGCCACCTCACTGAACATGTCACAAGCACATCAGTCACCCTCCTGACATTATTGCACCCAGGGATTTTCCTTTTTCCAGGGTCCAGAACTCATCAAAAGGGCTGATAGCATAAGGACCTGCACAGTTCATGGGAATGTCCTCACTGGACAAGTGACACAAACGGAACAGGGAGCATTTAAACCAAACCAAAGTGACAGAAAGGCACATTTAGGTCAGAGAGAGGCTGAATCCCTGTAGGGAAATCTACTGACACAGTAAGCTAAGTGATGGAAATTCAGGGTTTGGCTGTGGCTGTACCACCTCCTGGTATGCAATGTTATTCTATTATCCTGAATAGTCACAGACCAAAACAAAGAAAGGCATTTTAAATCCTAAGCTAATGAAGCATTAGTGCAAATGACATCAAATTAGAGAAAATCTGCCTGTAGCTACCTTTAAATTACTTTTCAGTCACTGAATACTTATTTTTGTAATGCTGGCCTTGAACTACAGCATGTGAACCCACCAATATGGGATGCTCTGGCTTGTTGTAATGTTGCTTTTAAACAGATAAATATTATCTTAGACACCCCAAATAAGGTGAGAAAGAAAAGAAAATGTTACAGAAAAGACAGGACAGTGACTGCTGAAGCACCTGGTCAGCAGGGAAATGTACAAACTCAGATAAGATATAGACTGTAATCACTATTTCTGTGATTAATGGCTTCAGGTCCAAACTCGAGTAACCCCCATTTCCTCTGTCACCTGTGTGTCTTTGCTGTGTTTCCTTGAATGTCCCATAATACTTCGGAATAAATTCTTCCCCTGCTCTTGTCTGTATTTGTCAGAAACGGTTCACTTAGACAGCACAGCACTCACAAAGAACCAACATCACACAATCGTCACAGCACGATTTCAGTCACCCTAAAATCCTGGCCAATGGCATCAGGTCTGTCCCCTATGCCAGAGTTGTCTGCCAGCAGTTTTCAGTCCCAATTCAGCAAGACAAGAGAAATGAAAAGGATTCAAGTCTTAAACATCAGATGGCGGCAAAAATGGCTTATTTTAGGAAGAGGATGTACACAGGGGATCGTAGAACCTGCTTGGAAGCACCACTTTTCCACATGGGCTGTGCAAGAAATTACTTAATATTCCAATACTTCCACTTGGAGGCACACTCTGCTGCTTCAAGGAACTTTCATTTGCAGCTGGAAAGCAACTGTCCTTTAATTCCTACCTCTTAACAGTGAAGTATTTTTATTTCTGCCCTCTGCACTCCCTTGTCCCTAAGCATTTTCCTAGGCAGGATTATAACCTGTACTTTGAAATAATGCATTTAGTCCAACCTGAGGAGTTTCAATCAGCACCTTGACCTTTATTTTCCGAATTCACATCCCAGGAACATAATTTTGGGCAGTGTAAAGTTCTACAATTTGATTTACTCCATATAGTTTCTAGGCAACATGTTCTGCATGTTCCTTTCTTCCCTCACAAATATTTGCTACCTGCATAAGACAAAGGCAGCTGAGGTAAGTCAGAGATACCAGGTGAAAACAAACAACTACTGCAGGAGGACAATTAACTGCACAGATTTATTTTATTTACATCTCTATAATCTGAGCTCTAACATTGAACACAACTCAGCCAGATAGGACCTGAGAGTTGGCTGCTGTGCCCTGCATGGGGCTGGGCTGGACCCAAACTGCATCCCTGGGGAGGCCATGAGCCCGAACCCTCCATGGCTGTGACACTGAGCACTTCCCAATTTCCTTTCTAACAGAAAACACAGGAAGGAACACAATAATTTATTCCAATTACAAAAACCACTGAGATGCTTTTCAGGACCCAACAGTGTTTAGTCAGCTCTTACTTTGCAGTTCACGAGGTGTTTCAGTGATAAATTCCCTGTCATTGCAAAGAGCTGAGCAACTCCTAAGTGGAAGGGTTTCCAGTTATGTTTTTCTAACAGAAGCTCAAAGCTTAAGCAGTTTCAGCATCCACCCGGCCTGAGGCCCACGGATTTCAGGCATCTTGCATGGATATTTTATAACTTACATGAAAATTCTACCTGCAATCTTAAATACATAAATATCTTCTGCCACTTGGCTCTACTGAAAAGCCTTCTGGTAATATAATACAATATTTCTCTAACAGACGGATAACCATATTCTTAATTTGCATATTTTCTATCAGCACTTTGGTTACTGCAATATTTTTCTACACCAGCCTTTTGTTACCAGGTCGTATATCAGCAGGATTTAAAGCCTTGGGCTTTTCAGAGGATTTTCTGCCTGAGTTCCAAGTCAGATTCAGGATCTGTTGTTTGGGTGATGTAGTGCATCTCCTTAGTGGTTCCAGCCTGCACCCCAGCCCTGCAGGCACAGGGGCACTTGCAGTTGCTTAATGGTGAGGAGAGACGTCCCCCATTTGCCCTCTCTGAGGCTGAAGCACTTCTCAGTGCCAGCCTGCAGAAAGCAGCAGCAAGGAACGCCCTTCAGCAGCCAGGCCTTCCGAGGGGCCTTTCCCGGGTGCTCCCAAGGGGCCATCCCATCATACCGTAGTCTCTGTTTTTTTAGCACTTCGACTGCGAAGGTGTTGCCATATCAGGTTCTTCTCTCTTAGGTACCTGAGAAGGAGAATGCATTTAAATAACTTCTGCAAACTTTCAACCCAAATTCCAATGAGCTGGTCAAATGGTAATGCAAACTTTCCCTATGCAGGCAAAATTATTATTTTCTAAATATTTCCTGGACACTTTGGTTCAACGTGATTATCAGCCCATCATCCAGTAACAGATCTATGGCTGCTGTAGCCTCTTAGTGCTGTTGGACTCGGGGTCTCACGAATATGGGAGCCCCTCTGGCTTGTATCTGTGGGGTGTTCTGAGCTACTGCCAGGGGCATTCCTGTCATTCACCTCAAGTTTTAAAGGGACATGTGGCACTGACGTGGCCTAAATGCTACAGAACTGAAACAGGGCCATGTGTGTACTGCATTTAACCTTTCCAAGGGAATATACAGCAGCAAGTACAAACTGAGAAACCAGTCAAAATCTCAGAAAGCAAACAGCAAACAAAATAAAGAGAAGTTACCACAGGGGTCTAAATTTTCTGAAGACCCCACTCTGTGTGTAGTCAGTATTAATTCTGGAATCTCTAAGAGCAAAAGGATAGGGAAAGGATTATAAACCCTCCCAATCCTGTCAGCCTTCCTATCACAGTGTTCTACCTGCACTCTGTTACATCCATGTGCTCTCCTCATAAGCCAGGCCACAGCTTGCCCTGGACTCTGTGACACCTCACATTTTATGTCTGTTTACCTTGCAATTGTCTGTTGAATCTCCTGCTCCTCCTCTTCATTTATTCTGTGCAGAATTGATTCCAAAAAGGGAAGATGGAATGAAATGTACTGAGCAACCTAACAAGGAGAAGATAAGAAAGGCACTTTTAACTCTGGTTATTTAGAAAAGTTCCATGAACTATAAGAAGTGAGGATATACATACATCACTGCTGATCTCTTCCACATCCCCATCCATGAGAAAGAACTTGGCAATCTTCTCAGAGGGCCCCTGCAGCAGCCTGTGCAGCAAGGGAACATCTCCACTCCTCAGCTGCTTCTTTTCTGGAATTTATAAGCAGTGTCATAAAACATGAACACCCCAAAGGGGCTCTATCTACCACCTGCAGTCATAAGCCTTTTTTCCTGACATGGATCCCATACTGACTCAAGTGCAATTACCAGATACCTAACAGGTCCCTAATATTGTGCCATTTAAAGTTCCCTCCTATTCTCTCAGGTGTTCCCATTAATAAGGATCAAATCTCCCTTTTCCTGAAAAAATAAGAGTAAACTTCTACAAAAGTAACCATTTCCCACTGAACAATGAGTACTTTGAACTCAGCATACGCAATCCAAATCTGCCAGCTGAAAGGGACCACAACACAAATACTCATCTTTTCCTCTCCGGAGGAGACAACTCTGAAGGGTCCCTGGAGAATGCAAAGTGCCACACCACACACACAGTGCCCACACAAGGACAGAGGCCTGGGATGAGCCCTGTCACTCCAAGGGACACATTCCACACACACAGAGAGGATGATAAGAGATGAAGTGATCAGGCAGCAATGCCTGGCTTACCTCCAGATGCGTGGATAATGTAAAGTGCAAATTCATGGGGGCTGTTTTCTATCTGTGAAACAAAAGAAAATCCATTCAGACTCACAGATCTTCCCAGCACTTTCCTCTCTGCACATTTTCCCTGTGTCTCTCAGCTCAGAGATTTGGATCAAAGTCTGAGACAGAGATCCTATCTGTAGAAGAGTTAAAAAGATACTGGATCTAGATAAGACAGAAAGTTGTGCTGCCATGTTCACTGTCCCTTTGTCAGCCCTAACCCTTATGTTCCCATGCTGCCCAAATCGGTAACCTAGATCTTTCCTGCCTGGTTTCCTTGCAGCAGCCTTAACCATTTCATATAGCTTCTCCCATCACATGTAGAACAGCAGATCTGTGTTGCCATCAGGGTAACCCTGCGACCTACCCTCATGCCTGACAGCCACATTTAGAAAACAGCAGAGCTTTTGAACACTTACTTTGCAACTTATTCCCCACAACTTTACACCCTGCTCTGTAATTCTCTTCCTTTTTACTCCTACAAGTTTTCCTTCTGAGACACTCCCAAGTCTTAGTAACCACACGAAGTAATTCTCCAATAGTGAAATCTCTAGACAAGTTAAATGGGAAGTTTAAGACCATTAAAGTGTAACTTAAACACTGAGCAGCCAAGCAAAATCAAGATATTTGAGAAATATGCAGCAGTAAGAGCAAAGCTACTTCTGATGACATACGATGTTGTTGGTAGGAGATGGTTCCAAGGAAATTCCAAGGGGGGAAGAAAAAAAAGAAGGAGTTTCAGGCAGTATGGCACTGACCTTAAGCATTACTTTTAACTCTAACTTTCCGCATCTTTCCATGTGCCTGACTCTAAGAGAAAGCACGTCCCAGACACTCGTGCTAACCCGCTGCTGTTTTCGGCAAGCCGCAGTTCCCGGGGCTGTCCGCAGGAGGGCAGCACCGGCAGGGACAATGCGCAGCCCTTCGCTGTGCCGGGAATGCCGGAGGCCCGGCAGCGTCAGCAGACTCACCTTAAACTTACGAAGCAACTGTTCTATCACTTGTCTGGTTCTCATCTGGCTGTTGATTCTTATTTTGGTTTCCGATCCAAAAGCCGGAGTGAAAACTGATGTCTGGGAACAAGAACAGTCCCACAGCGGTGTGAGCGTAAGGCAACCTGTCCCTCAGGTGACAAAGAAAAACCCAAAAATTCCTACCTCGAGGTTGTAGAAGTGGCCATTGATTGAGAACCTCTGAGTTTGTACTTCTGTCCTGGTTAGCGTGGGGAGCTTGGTCCTCTTGCGCACGGCCGTGGCATCACTGCTGGTCCGGGGCAGGGTGGCACAGTCAAGCTCCTGCTCCCTCCTGGACTTCAGCATGTGACTTTCGTAACATGGATAACCTGGACAGAATAAAAACACATTAGCATCGTATACAGCTGCTCACCACTCCCTGCCAGCACCCCCAGAGAAAGGAGGCTCTTGGTGAAGAGTTTTATTTATTATTTTTCTTGGCAGGGGGAGGATGGAGCAGGAAAGGAACAAGACATAGGCTTATGATGAATAGGCTGATTGCAGGGGTTGCAGTTTGCTGTTTTGTTCCCTTGGGAATGATTTCTTGGATAAAAGCACAGCTCATTCCCACTGGTTGTTCACCAAGTCACCTGCACAGCCCTATTGGCCCTAACCAGCCCTAGGTTGGTGTTTCCCCACCTTGCAGCACACGTTACACAGAGCAGAGAGGTTTCCCTTTGCTGGTAGGGAAGGCCTGTGGTGTGAGATTCCTTTCGCACTGTCACAGAACACAGAATTTTCTGTCAACATGAGAGCACTAACTTTGCTCAGGGTCTGGCTGTTCCTCAGTAGACTTCAGTGTATCCCCACTGATGTGATGGAGGTCATCAAATTCTCCCCAGCGAGTCATTCCCCTGAAAGACAAAACATGTAGTTATCATTGACTGCTCCTCATTAACTCAGTGATTTCAGTTTATCCTGTGGCCAGGGTTCATGTAATACATTCCTATCCCTGCTCAACTTACAGACTTCAGCATGGTAATTTTAGCTTAAGTCATAATAAAACCAGGTATTAAAATATGGTATGACCAAGGATCCCAAATGTAACACATCCGATTTAGAACCTGTTGAACATTAACCAGGACATGAGCAACTTGCAGTAATTCCTGATCTATTTTACTGCAACACCCTGGGTTAATCACACAGAGACTACCGGGCAGGCACACAAAACACACTTCTTGTTGTTTAATAGTTACAGAATACAGGTCTGTTACACAGGTTAAATTGCACACAGCCCCTTGTGCTGTACAAACCAGCTGGGTATGAGAGCAGGAAGTTCCATCCAGGCTTTCAGAAAAACTATATTCATGTCAATACTTCCATAAAACAATGCCTAAACTCTTCAGCCAGTTACTGCTCTGACTGAGAATAAATCAATTTATAGCACAGTATTAAAAATCAATTTCATGTATATATATTCCCAAAAATATTCAGCTACCCCCAATTCACATGTCAAACAAGATCTTGGTTGTATTCCACACATTTACCAAGTTCATTTAAGATCACACAGCCAAGTTGCTCTGCATACCTTAAAGCATGTCAGGGCAGCCCCACATTTCTGGGATCATGAGTTTACTTTAGGATACAGATTTCCACCAATTAAAAGTTTTTTTAACAACTGCTCTGCAAGCCACATGAGCCCCACACCAGCAGACCTCGTCAAGGTAAACCGAGGGCCAGATCTGCCTAAAACTCAGGTTCTTTCCTAGTTAATCCTGTCAAATTTCATGCCTGAATTTCAACAGCCAGAGACAGGGAAGAAGACTTTACTGTAACTCCACAGCTGCAAGGGTAGCAGAATTAAATCCCCAGTTCCAACATGTCCCACATGCAATCTAAGACAGTAAGTAACTAGAAAAATAGACTCTGCAATACACAATTTATCAAAGAATCATTCATGGTGAACATTGGCTCTGCCTCTCTATTACAAGACTCAGATTCAGCTCATCAAATTCACCAACTAAGGCTGGGGTAACAGTGTTCAAAACAAAGAAAAAGTACACTGAGTACCTGTATCAGCTGAGCACAACACACTGGGATATACGTCATTGGCAGCAGCTGGAACAGCTGGTCTGTGGGCATTTTAAGGGGTTTTTACACTGAATTTTGCACAGAGAAAGCCAGTATTCATTCCCTGACTTGAACCTCACCTGAGCAGTAACAGTTCCACACCTCACATACCTGGGAATGTAAGCTGGGACAGACAATCCCTCAGCACTGACCTACCAGATTTTGGCTTTCTTGCTCTAGTGTGTACACCAATGTGAGGCCTTTCAGGAGCTACCAGTATCAGGTGTACATGGCAACACGTGGGGTTTGTTTGGGTCTTTTTCAATATTTTTATATACATCAATTTGCCAGTCCTTGTCAGTTCCCATGAAAAAGAGCAGCCTCCTCCAGCTCCTCAGCCTGAGGGCCAAACACAGATGCTACAAACACACACCTTTCTGCCCAGCAGAAGTTGTTGAAAGGCTCTGCTGTGCAGCAACCACCACGGCCTTTGGAGAGTCTGGAGTATCCACTGCAGCCACAGAAGCCACAACATGAACTATTCTTGCAATGCTAGCCTCCTTAGGGAAGTTCATACGTTACCTTTTACTAGGGAAAAAACCCACATTCTCTGTTGACTTCAGGGTTACAAAAGAGGGTATCTGCTTCTCATCCTGAATTTTTAATCGAATAGGAAGTTGCACTCCCCAAAATATTGAAAGGATTCCTTCAATGAATGGTGTGCTTCCTTCTTGCTGGAGAAAAACAGTGAAATAGTTAGTGCTGCATAATAAATGAGTAAAAATAATCAACTAATAATAATCGACCTCCTCTCAAACAGGAATGCAATGAAGTTGCTGAGGCTGACACAGCCCTGGAATAGATTACTTGGAGAATGTGTAACCTCTGTTTTGAGCAATTTCTAAAACAGCCAAAGCTGCAGGCTGACCTGATCAGTTCAGGAAACCAGTTCTGGTTTTTTATATAGGATGGAACATGTCATGCAATTAAAAACACCACAGCAAGTGCTGGAGTCCAGTGCTGTGAGGAGAAGAGAGCACTAATTTGTGATGTCCAGACTAGTGGAGTTTCTCACCCCTAAATCCTTACCTGATTATATATCAGTTGCAGGTTCTCTTGATCTGAATAGTAAGAGTTATAATTCTTCAGAAGAGAACTGAGCTGCTCTCTAGAATAAAGAACACAATGAAAAAAAATTTTTAACATCTCTGTAAAATGCAAGTGGTGTGTGGCAGAGTAACACCCCATACCTGTGCTACCCACTGCATCCTTGTATAGATCTATTAATGAGCCATACATCATTTTCTGAGAGTAAAGTTTTGTCAAGTTACTGGGTTGCTCATAAGTTGCTTCTTTAAAGACCCAGAGGAAATGAATTAGTCAGTCTCACATGACCTTAACAACACTGCCCCAGAACAGCTCGTACTTTGCACCTCTGTAGCAGTCCTGAGGAGGAAGCAAACAGAACAACATCCCCAGTGTTGCAGGTTACTTTAACTAGGCTAGGCTTGGTTCTTCCCTGCATGATGGCTCCCATTCAGTTTTAATATTGCTTCAGATACTTTTCTTATCTCCAAGCATCTACAGGATGTCTAACATTTCTATTTCCCTCTGCTTGAAACAAAACAACTTTGCACCACATCTTTGCTGAAAGGAGAAAGGAAGGAGATAAAGAGAACCCCTGCTAACAAGCAAGGAGCCATAGAGACAAAAAGGCAGCTGCAGCTCAGGCTAAGGAGGGCTGAACAACTACAGAATTAATTGAAATGTGTTTCAAGGCCATCAAGAATGAAACACTCTTCCCCACACCATTTAAAGATGACTCAGGCTGTAATTCAAGCAAGCAATTCCCACCAGCAGAGGTGGTTAACCATGGGGAACAACTGCATGGAAGTGTACAAATTCCTCCTTATGGACTAACGATTACAGTGGTTTAATGTCCTGCCTTGCAGTGATGTGTGAAGACACCAGGTTTGTTTCCAAATAGTGCCTGGTCTTTCCATGTTTGTGTGAGCTGTTGGAACAGCAGGCCCACAGATCAAACACACAGCACATGTCAACTCTGCACCACATGCTCCTCAGAGAGCTGCTGAAGCTATTCAGAACTCACATACCACCACAAACACTAGTACAATTCCTCCACCAATTTTAAATAAAGTGCCCCAGAGGAACTGACAGCCCAACACAAGGACAGGCCCCAGGAACTGTCCTCTGGGCCCAGCTGCCCACACACCAGAGAGGAATCAGGGACCGCCAGGAGGGAAGGTAACATGTCCATGCTGTGCTTGGGGCAGAGGGCCATGCAGAGCTTGAAAATAGAAAGCTTTCCCTGGCATACCTATCCCTCTCCACTTAATAAACAGGACAGTGTCCTGTTGCTTAGAGACCCTTTTCCTATGGTGAGAAGGGCAAAGATCGGCTGGGCTTTTACCTAGCAGGTAACATGAGGACAAAGGCTGCACCACTAAACTCCAGGTTCATTGCATTCCCTGCTAATTCTGTGGATGTAAATTATTTACTTTATTTTACTGCAATTCCACACACAAAAATATTTTTTAATTAGCTTTACCAACTGGATTCTAAACAAAGATTTCCAACATTTACTTCAACTTACTTTGGTCTTAAATCCTCAGAATACCGGTGGCAAAACCCCTTCTTTGCAGTGGGTTGCAATAGCTCATTACAGGTTGTGTCTCGTGAGCTGAGGGACCACATTCCCGTCATCCCACCAAAAGGAAATGCAAATACAATTGGATATGAATCAGACACAAGCCCAGTTCTGATTATACTGGCTCCAGGTAAGCAAGATTAAGCATGTCTTGCTCTCATACACAGGCAAGCTCCAGATGCAATTCACAATTAACAAGCAAGTAGGAGATAGGCAGTTCTGTCTGACAGATGTTGTGACAGACCTGCTGATCCTGCTCAAGAGGTGCTCCAAACTCAAGTCTCTTTGTACTTCATAGCCTTTGGCAAATATTTTATTAACAGCTGTTCTTTCACAAGTTTTTTCCAAGTAAGAAGTTGGGAAGGTGAGCTCCCTGAAAATGGATTAGAAATAAATAAGGACTTGGCCCTCTGTGCACTCTGAGGCCCACCTATTACTCTTAGTCCATGTTGACTGCAAAGGCAAATAAAATCATAGACTAACAGCAGTAAGTGGTCTAGTAAGGGTCATCTCAGAAGCAGATTCTGGTTTTCAGAGCAAGCTCTCAAGATTTTCACACAGTTTCTTGCCTTGTCTAGATAAACTTGCCATTACCTTCCTCAGAAGTTCGCATAAGTAAATCTTTCAGGTTTCAGCTTTGCATTAGTGGAACCAACAGTGACAAGCAATTAGAAAAGCCCTGAGGGAGAGATTAACAGCAGCTCACTCTGACTTGTGTGTCCTTGTGTATGAGAAACATAAGAGAAAAAACCATTTTCCTTCTCTTTGGCCCCAGAAGGGAATATGTGCACCAGCCTAGTTCCAGGAGTAGTCTTATTGTAACACATCTTCCTACTGCCCTAACCTAGAGATCCAGATGCCATCTCTGCTGAGTTTGGCATCTGGAAAATCAGCAGCTGTTGTGTTGCAAGCAGCTTTGTGACAACAGCCAAACACAGCCTTTAGTAGAAACCAAAGCCAAGTAACTGGCAGAACAACTCACCCCAAAAACATAACATGCACTGCAGATTCACCACTTTCTTCAGTAGCAAAAGATCAGGTGCTCCGGTGGTAAACCACAACAGAGCCCAGACTGCTGTTTGGAAACCCAAACCCAGGACAGCTCACCTGTGCCCTCTCCTGCCCAAGCCCTACACACAATCCGTGAATATTTATGGCAGTTATGCTGGAGACGCAGCAGTTTAGCCAGCCAAATCATCCCACATGCTTTGGTCAGCCTTTTGATCCAGCCATTGTGCAATTCCCAAACAGCAAGCTTGCCCCATCAGCAAGATTTGCAGGATAGAACTGGAGAAGTAGTGTAACAGCAGATTCAAGGTATAGATGAGGGATGATAGTCTGGAAACTGCATTGGAAGCAAACCTGAGTGCATATGGAATGTCAGTAGTTCTTGAAACACTTATTTCCCTTTATACAAGGCAAAGAAAGTTTAAACCATGGCTGTCATGCAGAAAGGTCTCAACTGGGAGGCACATTTCACCGCATGAACAGGCAGGTACATAGGGGAATAAAGCCCCAGAGACACTGGTTTACTTGGTACATTTCCAAATGCTTTTGCATGCCAAGTTCACACATATTAATCACCTCTGACACAAAAGCACTGCTTCCTAAATTAGCAGTAGGATAAAGGGAACAATTCTTGAACAGAAAGGGAGTGATGCATCTCCTGCCTGTGTGCTCTGGGCAAAAGCCCTGACACCCTTCCTTGAAAAGGGAGAAAACAGCATTGCTCAGGCCACATAGGAAAGTATCAGGATTCAGGAACAAAGCTCTACTGCAGCACAATAAATTCCATTGCAGACCCCATCCCTCCCTAGTTGAGTCTACAGGTAGTTTCTTTCCCATGGGAAGACCAGGAGCAATGGAAATGAAGAGAGAAGCGAGGCTCTTCTTCCAGCTCCTGTGCTCTTGTCAACAGGGGAAAACCAATCTTGTAAGAAAGGGGATGGAGCTAAACGCCAGGTGGCTCAGAGTTTGGGGCAGCAGTAGGAAAAATTCCTCCCAGGGAGACTGAACTGTGGAAAAGCATTCCACAAATGACAGTTAGACTGCAATTCCAAGCTTTCTTTACAAGTAGGTAAAAGAGACACTTTTTCTGACCACAGCAGAGAGCTAGCAGCCCAAAAGTCTTCCTGTGCAACTACCCTGCAATCCAGGCTTGCCAAACCCCAAGCTGCAGACAAGCAGAGCTGAACTCTGGAACTCATGATCAATTCCAACAGATTTACAAGACAGGAAGGTCTTTCTCCCTAACTTGTAATTTTATTTCAGGATCCTCTAGATGGGCTGTTCTCCTTAAGGAACAAAAACCATAGACCCAAAGGTTTAATGCTCTGTTCTTTTAATTCCATGTAAAGGCCAAGTCTGTTCTGTAGACAGGTTAAACTAACCAAGTGGCAGGGATTGCTGTTGCTACAGGCTCGGCTTTCTACAGGATCCCCTCTCAAGGAATAAATGTGGAATAACTTGAAAGAAAGCAGCAAAGTAATTAAATATTCAGGGTTTTAATAATTTACCTGGTTATGAACTTCTCTTCATTGATGAAAAGAGAAGGCAGATGCTGTGCCTTCATAGTCACTTTCTTCATTTACTCAGAAGAGATGAACCTAAGCAAAAGGTCAGAAGAAGTAAATATATTCACTACTGCTGCTACAAAAGATGGAATAGTAAACAAGCACAAAGCTTTAGTTGGTGAAGTGAAACAGGCTCGGACACTCAAGCTGAGGTCTTACTACATCATATTTTGACTACTTCATACTTTGCCTTAATACCCAAGTATTTCCCACTCCTACTAAAAAAACCTATAAGCCATTCCCATCAAGTATATAACAATACCTTAAATCCCAAGTACTACATCTACCAAGACTTTCTCAAGCAGTTTTAGGACTGCTTCAACTCCGGGATTGTGCTCAAGTTGTCAGCAGTCTGAGACAGCAGCCCATGTACTGGTCAGGATCCATGTGTCCACTATGGACACAGCACTCCCCAGAGTCACCAAAACACACCATGGCTCAGCAAACTACTCTCATCCAGATTCCTAAAGCCAGGCAAAGAAAGGAATGTTGATGATTAGCGGTGTCCTGCAGCACACCAAGAAAGCAAGTGGAATAGCAAAGACAGAACAAGATAGTAATTTCAGGAAGGTAGCAATACAATTTACAGATTTCTACATTGGGATTCCAGCATACTATGCAGGCAACAAGCCAGACCTATAAGACTTCAACAATGCATTCCTCAATGAGCTTAATTATGGAGTCTAGGCTCTTTCCTTCACCCACAGGTACTAGAAGGAAAGGAAGACTGAGTAGTCAACTGAACAAGTGGCATCACACATGGCAGGGAAAATCCCTCAAAGAATCCCACAAAAAGCAGTAACATCTCCAGAGACTGCATTGGAAGTTAATCATTCCACTTCAATTTCTCTTATTTGGGCCTGATGACAAAGGAATTTGGCTCACAGCACTCAATGTCCATTGTCCCTTATGCCAGGGGATTGACTTGAATCTGATTTCAGCCTGCATTGGACAGGGCCTGGTCAAAGACGTCTGCAAAGTAGTAGATTGTCTGTAGCCCCAATGACAAGCAGCCTTCCAAAAACTGATTTAGGAAACATTCAACCGTGAGCAGACCATGGCTGGGCAAAGAGTAAACACCTCACCTCTGTGTACTGCTACTAAGCTGCTTTTTTATATGTCATCAATTTTCCATAATCATAGATAAATACCTTCTAAAAAACAACATATGTGGACAAATGAGAAGTTTTGCATATAAAAACCATGATCTTGACCCTACAAAATATATAGAAAGTTATTTCACAACCCCTAAGCCCAGAGTGCACTATCAAAATGAGCTTTACCTGAGTAGCTGGGGTTTCTAGCAGTGCTCTATCAGGAGCTCACTGAAAGGAGCAGCACTCTCTTTGTCCTCTGGGTGACATCCATCAAGATAAAAACATACCTGAAAGCGAAACAAGCCCAGGGGCTTCTGTGCAGACATGAGTTTGTGTGTGAGGAATACACTGCTGGATACCACTGCTGGGGTTTTTCCCTCTGAAACTACTTCAGCAACCACTGGCCACACCTTGAAATCTGATTTTATGTGATTTACTTAAGACCTCTAAGTGAAGCAGCTGCCTGTGTCTGTGTAATTTGGCACCTGCATAACTGAACATACACTTCAGCTTCCTCCCACCTGTCAGGAAACAACATGTTAGAGCAGTGGATAGCCAAGTCACCTCTATTAACTGTAGGGCAGAGACACTGGCAAGCTCCAGCACCGCTTCACTGCTTGTGGTTGCACTGTCTTCTATAGAATTTAGCCCTAAAATGATTCATCTGAAAGAAAAAGCTGATCTCTGCACATGGAGAGAAGTGACCTTTACACACACAAAAAAGAGATGGACACTGTGTTTTGCTACGCAGTGGATGTCTCCTAATAAATTATTTGCCTTAAACATCTTGAACAGATTTTAAATCAGGTGGGTGACATTACAATGCTGAAAATAAAGCTAACTGGAAGAGTAGGGGGTGATGGGGATAATTCTTCACCAATACCTTTCTCTTTCTCTCCCACATGGCCCCGATATCCAGGACAAAGCCTTCTCTCCTATGGCAGGTGCAGAAGCACAACTCTCACTATGTTCTCCTCAGTTATGGGACCTTCTGTGCTTATCAGCCTTGTACCAAACACTTCCACACCAGCTCACAGAGATGAACCTCTTCTCCCTGGACCCTTCCCATGGGCACATTCTAGCTGCACATCTCTCACAGAGCTTATTTTTAGCCAAGTCCTAAACCTGTGGGTTGCCACCACGCAGTGACCTCCCCAACACCATCACCTGACACAACAGATGGCAGGATATTTGCAGTGGCACTCCCTAAATCCACAAAGCTGTTAGATTTTCCATCACTTCCTGCTATCTTGCTGCTTTCCATGTCACTTCCCTGTAGTCCTTTTGAGGAAGCAAACAGAAGTGAAATGCCTTTTCCATTGCTCCCTTTTATTTGAACTAACCAAACCATGGTAATTTTCCAGCTACTCCAACCATATATGCCTGTGTCATTTATTCAAAGCCTCACTTGGTATCACACAGGTGTCTTTACGATTATGTTAAACTGGAGTAGAAGGGCGGATATTCCTGATAGGTTACACCTGGAAAGTGGGATCTTGGCTGGATTAAACTGCTGGCCTGAGACTTAACCAAGTAGAAACCTAATGCTTGGAGAAAGACTGACTGAAGCCTGAAATACGTAGTGAAGGAAGGAAAAGAAAGCAAAGGGAAAGTCAGGAGGAAATGAAAAGTGGGGCAGCTGTAAATTGAGCCTCTCTAGAGGAGGACTCCAACTATTGGAGGAGTCTAGGAAAAGCAAAGGGAAAACATGCCAGTGCACATTTCAAAGCTGCAAGAGCATCAACACATCAGGGTACAAAGACAAATCTCACAAAGGTAATGAGCTGTACTTGTCTGTAAGATTCATATCTTACCTGAAATGAGAGGTTTTTTTCCCCAAGAAAAAGTTCAAGTGTCTGTATGGATAAGAGGACTTGCTCCCTTTCATTCAGTACAGTGATATTTAAGTCATGTACTAAAGGGGACAGACCAGGGACAGCTGAGTGCAGGAATGACAAAGCAAAAGTTAAGAGCAAATGGCTACACAGCTTTTTAGACAAGGATAAAAAAAAGGCAGCTGCAGAGGAGGACTGGAAGGGGAGGGACACCCGGGATCCAGAACTGAGCCAAGCAGGAGCAGCAAGGCAGCACCTCAATCTGTGCAACAGCCTGGATATGCTTTCTGGTGCATCCATATATTAAGACAGGGCCTGCAGAGTGCAGTGTGCTACACAGAGCCTCTGCCAGCACTAGAGAAACTAAAACCCCAAACCTCAGCAAAGATCCCTAGGACCCTGTGCTTTCCAAACCCACAGGAAGTCAGGAACCTCTTCCCTTTCTTTTATAGAAACCACAAGGCTCAGCTGTTGGTTAACTGAGCTATCAACTACACACACATAGAATATTTTGTACAGCACAAAGCTT
The DNA here is from genome assembly GCA_013400775.1 of Chaetops frenatus. Classification (NCBI taxonomy): domain Eukaryota; kingdom Metazoa; phylum Chordata; class Aves; order Passeriformes; family Picathartidae; genus Chaetops; species Chaetops frenatus. The sequence goes on from VZTR01030893.1 coordinate 19,048, forward strand.
TGCACCGTAGGCACACCACCATATCCAGCTGAGTCTTCTAAACTCACAAGTGTCTGGTATTTAGCAAATTTTTCGATCATGATTGATTTCTATAAAGATGAATTTAAGATTTGTTCAGATAGATAAACTCAGTATCAGCAGAATAATTTTACTAGTCACATACTCTAGTTATGGAACTGCATGCTCCCTTGTTCAGTTCTTTTTATTTACATTATATGTCCCTACCATCAAAGAAAAATGTGGTAATTAAAACAAAGTACTTAACTCTGAACAATTGTGTTTTCCCCACTAAAAACAAGAGCTTTGGTTTTTTCTTGGGCTTTCAGATTTCATCACACTTTATTTTAATAATTAGCTGTTCAGTACAGAGCATTAAGAGGACTCTGAGTACAAATCACAGCATAAGCCCTCAGCTCAGGCAGGCTCGGAAGGGGATTTGCCAATAACAGCAGTAAGTTGGTTTACGCGAATATGGCCCCTTAACTTTCCCAGGCACAACGCAGGAGACGCACACGATCCCTTGACTCAGGCATTGCTAGACCGGGGCTCGCACACATCACATCTAGACACTATGTTACCTCATTTTAGGAAGAGAAGTTAGTTTCTTTCTGCAGCCGACCGGCACGGGCTGTTTTTAGCCGCCGAAAAGAGGGCACAAAGTCATTGATGTCACTTCTAAATCACACCCGTACAGCATGAAGGGCACGCCGAGAAAACAGCACTACCTGTTCGCCGCCCGCTTCAGTCCCAACTGAGTCACACAAACCGCTTAGGAACTTGTGTCAAGCATTTCTGAGCAAGCATTTCTCCTTCCCTCCGGCACCCAAATGACCCAGAGTAGTGTGACTGGAGTTCCGCGTGGCTGCGAAGGACCTTGCTTCCCCCGACACCCCAGCTTACACAGCGAGCAGAGCAGCTCCAGCCTTCCTTTGCACTTACCTGGGCGTGCGATCCGAGCAGGAGAAGCACAGGAGGAGTTTCACATACCTTTCCCTGAGCCCAGAAAGAGGCATGGCCCTGGCGGACAGCTACCTCTGCTGCTGCATGAGACCCACAGAGCTCTTAATTACTATTTTGCTTAACAAACTGGGAATGCTGAAAGCCCAGGACACTCCCCGCACCTCGGTGCACGTCGGGAATATTTACCTACTTCTTTCCTTTCTCCAAGCAGGAGCCGTGACAGGAGCCCGCCCTTAGTCACGGTTCCACCTCCAGGAGGCTCCAGTTAACACTTTAATCACTAACTTTACAAAGGGAGGCAACCTGCCGACTCCCTGGGATCGACACACCGTGAAACATCCTGTGCCCAAAGCACTTGTTAGGCTTTAACCTCATTTGTTTTCTAATCCATTGGATAAAGTATGCTTTCCCTCAGATACATGCTCATCTTCAGTGTCTGGGGGAATAACTGGTACAATCCATCAGGTCATGCCCCAGTGTAGATAGATAGATTTAGAACATTATGACAAATTGTGACAGCACAGCTTGATTCCTTAACCCCACACAGTTATTTTTGCTGAACTGTATAATACCGTTATGAATATTACTGGGCAAGAGTTGTGTCTGTAAGAGGGAACGCTCTGCCTCTTACTTTAATTGCTCAGCAGTAAATTACATAAGCAGATGCTTAATCGAGAAAAAAGAATTGAACCAAGACACACCTTCCCAGTTCCTACTGTTTGCCTATCTGTTTCCAGTAAACAATTCATTCACCAGATCAACCCCAAAACAAGAAGTTATTGGGCCACAGAGAAGAGCATGAAAAATGCCAAACCTGAATTTGCCTTCACACCCATCTTATTGCACTGATTTATATCAAGTTACTTTTGCTTTATATAATTTGATGTTAGGGAGAGGCAGAACAGACTCAAATACTCAAATATTTGATTCCTGATCACCTCCTGTCCTGTGGTATACTTCTCTCCAGAGACAGACACACCGCCAAACACACACCGCAGTAAGCCTGCTATTTGGGATTAAAGTTTGTGTTGCAGTTTCTGGCTTGCACCTTGAAAATATTGACACAAGGATTTCATTGGTATTCACAACATTGAGAATCACTCAAAACGGGAGGGAAGCAACATGCAAGATTTTTTTACTCAGTTGACAACAGCATAGAAGCTCCATGCTGGGGCTTGGAACTTCATGCCAAGCTCAACCTCTGGAGCTGCTCCATCTCAGCTGGGACAGCTCAGCACAAATCCACACAGCCTCCCAATTGCTGTAAAACCAGAGGTTTGATTTTTCCTGTCCCAGCTTCAGATACTTGAGCATGCTTCCTGATGCTCTGGGATCAGAGGGCTGAGCAGAGAGCAAGAGCAGCCTGACTCCTTCAAGTCTCTAACCCAAGATAATGTCAAATATCTATTTTTGACAGGTCTGCCACCCTGCTGAACACTCACATCATGAAGCTGTTGGGCACCAGGAGGTACCCAAGTATTTTTATGACTGAAGACCACACTAGTGGCTTACAACAGCAAAATGTGATGTTAACCCCACTTCCTACCCTGCCACCCACACCCCCCCAAGGATAAATCAGGCTTCATCCTGATTCCAAACTTTTCAACTTAAAAAGTAAACAAAACCTCAAGTTTCCAGGATTAGCTTTTTTTTTTTTTTTTAAGTTTACAAGCAAGTTTTGAAAACTCAATGCTTAGAGTACTTAGATTCATACAAAGATGTCTCAGTAAGAAAATAATACAATAAAGCAGTGAAACCTCTAATTGCAATAAAAAACTACAGTCCCCCTTTCCATTAAAAACAGGTGTGTTGGTCCTTACCTTGGCCTGGCCAACATGGCTGTGGTTTGTTTCTAGTTTTCTCTCTCACCCTTGAACTGTTCCTACCAATGGACAAGTTTTGACCTCATCTGAGTCACACAAAATTACCTGGTGTGTACTTGGGAAGGACTGGTCAGTGCAGGCTGGGAACAGATATGGGGAGGAGAAACAGGTTTTCAGGGCCACAGAGCAGGAACTACTTTGCTGTCAGCTCCAAGAAACAGAAGGCTTTGATTGCTCTCATAGAAATTAAATAATCAATGCACAGAGACAATTTTTTTTATCTTTCATAATCAACATAGTTTGCGTGCCCTGGAAATCTATGAACAAGTCACAACTTGGTAATACTATTTCACTTCTTGAGTGAAAGGGTAATGATAATTTCTTTAGCACAGGCAGGCAATGTGATGATCTTGGAGTCTTTACAGACTGTATTACACTTCTGCTCCTTGTATGGATAATAATTAAGTAATTTTAGGTTAATAGGGAAGTTGGAGTTGAGCTGCTTCATAACTTGGCCTCAAATCATTAACAAACATACTGCTAAAGATAGGAGAGGTCCTTTAATGGGAAAAACAGAGATTCTTGTTCTATTTTTGTAGTAGACAATCACAATAAGCAGGCTGCCATGGCAGCATCACACACATGTGCTGCCCTTCAGTGGAAGGATTTTGATAAACACGAAATGTTCCTTTATTTTATAGCAAGAAGGAAAATCCCTAATCCTGTTTGCAATCACCTATTTCTAGACAACTCATTAACTTCAAGCACAGAAAATTCTTCTGGGATTTTCTGAGCTAGCTACTCTAATGCAAAAGGAGAGCCTCATCTCAAAAGACCTGAATTTAACTTAAAAAACAAATGATCACTTCTTTTATTCTCATTACAAATGCTACTATAGGGGTGGCATGATCATAGGAACAAATAAAGAAATTAAAGCCTGAATTTAGGCTGCAAAGGGCCTCCCACTCCTTAGCAAGATTATTTTGTGTCATCACACCCAAGTACCAACAGCAATACTTGTGTGCCAGGACATGTTCTGGAGCCACAACAGATAAGCACAGAAACCAGAAACTGGGTAACAGATACTAGCACAGATAATAAAATATGTAGTGCACACAAAGTCTTGTGCACTGTCATGGGCCATTATCCCTCACACACAGCCTTTGGTGAATTTGACTGCCACGAATTTTTAAGGAATAGAAAAGAAGCAGAACTGAAGTTGGCAGCAGCACCTGTACTAAAGGCTATGGTTTTAAGTATCACATCACGAATTGGAACTTACCGAACACTGACCTTTGCCTGCATGGAAAGCAGCTTGCAGGTCTCTTATTATCCTCGTGTCCCACTGCTGGATGGGCAGGTTAAACCTAAGCATCTGAAATACCTTTAGTCATGCCTCGTGGCTGTCATTACTTATCCACACCCGTGAAGTCATCCATTTAATATTACAGGATTTCAGAGGCACACAAGGATTTTTACTGCCTGGAGCTACAAAATATCATGGAGGGCAAGACCAGAGGGAACTGCCCTGTCCTAAACAGCTACAGTAATACACCTTGGCACTCCCATTATCACTCAGCCAGAAGCAAAATCATCGCCTCATTACACCCAGCCACCTTGCACAGCACTTGGAAGCTGTGATTTGGCCACACTCAAGGTTTTCAGGTGTGCACTTTTCCTAAGTCCTTAAAACTTCATCTCCTCTTTGTTTTTCCTGTAAGTCATGCTATATATCTGGATTATTCTGTCTTCAAGATACAAAAGCCTTGGTCTGCCTTACTTGTGGCACCTGCTATCAAGATCCTCCCAATCCCCACACAACAAACATCCACCAATGCTTTACAGCATCCTCTTATGCTCAGTCACTTCTCTGAAATGACCAGTTGATGCCATGTGACTGTAGCCCTTGACTCCCTTTTCCCATTTACAATGACTTTTCTTTAATTTTTTCTTGAGTTAGGTGAGTTACCATGTGCACTGTCTCCTATTTTCCATTTCTTTAAAAAATGTCTGTACAGAACTCCCCTCAATTGAACAGTCACTTCCTAGAGTTCTGGGGAAGACTCAGATCTTAATCCTCACCTGAAATTATTACCATCATTGCTGCAAAAGCAGACTCACCTGCTACAACTGGGACATCCTTGCACAATAATCTGTCATTTTTTCTGATACTTCCGTTTAGATTAGATATAAACATGCATTTTCGATTTGAAAAGTGTTACGCATCAAAGCTTCTCCTGTACAGACAAAAGGACAGTTTGTCCCTGCAGCAAAACACACTGAAATAAGTGTCAGTGATCCTTACGTATGTAACAATTAGTGCAATAAAAGAGTGATAAACAGCTCTGTCTTGTTTTAGCTCTGACTGTGCAGCAGGGGATCAGAGGCTGGCAGGCACAGGGGAATGCCAGCAGTGGCACTGTGCCTGAGCAGCCCACGCTCCTGCACTCACAACCCCCATGCCCTGCAGGCATTCTTCACATCGTGTGCCCTGGCTCTGCAGGGCACACAGCTCTACATTGTGTGCTGCTGAGCACAAATCCCTCCACTGATACCTCAGACCACCAGGAAGCTGTGAAACCAGCCACATCTGAGACTTAAAAAATGATCCTGTAGTGAATATTGGCAAGCAATAGCCCTGAAGCATTAGAAAAATTGTTCACGGAGAGAACTGTATAATATCTGTGCATTAGAGATCTATACAGACAGTAGAGCAGATGATCTAGAAGCATCCATGGCACTTATTTATTAATTTGGTCTTGAAAACACAAGCCCAGAGGGCACTGGGAAGGAGAAAGCACAAAGCAGAACAGATCAGGCTGACTCACTGGAGTTCTGCCCTGAGCTGGGTGTGTTGAGGGGACGATTGTGACTCCTCTGTAAGAAAGTTCATGCTCTGACACAGACACTCCTCAACAGGTCAGTCTTCTCACTGGAAATCACCCTGTAGACACTGCAGCTGCCTGATCTGTGTCATTCATGGCCTTCCATAATGCTGCTTTTCCCTTACAGTATCAAATAACCCCTAGGGCATTGTGCTGCTGAGCACATTTTACCAAGAATAAATTCATTTATATACTTACTGCATCACATTCATATCTTTCTCCCAAGTGTCTGATTGTATGGATCACATTTTTCTTCTCATTCAGATGTTCAAGGCCCAAAGGCTAGGGTCCTAGAGCTTATGGTGGCATTTATATGTCCCCTCCAGGGAAGAGGCGGTGGCATTTCAGTAGCATTGGAGGAAACAATGGTGTCTCTAATTTGAAGGGCCAAACACTCCTTAATGCTTGGATCACACTTTTACCAAATTATGCTTGGTTTTATGGGAGTTAAGGCGGCTGAACCTTGATTGTTGAGGACATCTGGATGTCTTTCTGGCACAAAAGTGCTTTGGAAAAACTAATCCAGATGGGAGACCCATGGAACATGGGTCAATATCAAACTACTATCTAATTTGGACTTTGAGCTCTGCCTGTGCCTGTGTAAGGCAATATAAACAAGTCAATAGCTGTTTAGGAGGTGCTGAAATTCTGGATTCTTCCCTGTGCTGTTGTTGGGAGGGTGTGTCTTCCAATTTGGAATTTGATCTGCCTGAAACTGTCATTCTCAGCCCCATGGGCAAAACCTTGATTCTAGCCGGTACACGTCCTTACAAGTGAAGAATCTGAATGCACTGGGAATGGAGATTCAGCCTCTGAGATGATGTCCTAGCTTTTAAAATGCACACAGGAAACTACAGGACGCTGAGTGACAGAGCCCGTCTCCAACAAGCGGATAGTCAATCAGCTAAAAAGCTGCAAAGTGTCTTTAGGATTGTTACCTGGAAGTTGTGCTCCTCCTGGTCTGTGCAGAGAGCACAGGTTCTAACAGGTGCAGGAATGGACGCAGTTCCAGGCATGAAACGTTATGCCTAATTTACTGCAGAAACACGAACTGCATTGAGCAGTAGATATTAGAGATAGCTCTCAGGTGATAGAGCAAAACCCCCTCGTACTTAGTTCGTACATAGCTTGGGTGGAGTGAGGTCGGTGTGCACGAGCAGGGCGCCGTGTCGGGGCTGCGGTACCAGACGCGGACACGAGGCGGTGCTGCTCGCCCGCCTATAACGCGCTTCAGAGCGCTCCTGCTCTGCCCGCGGGATGAGCCCCGGTGTTCCCCGGAGAGGGGTGTCCCGAGCGTGGACAGCCCGGACACGAGGGGGTGCTGCTCACCCGCGGCTCCGGAGTGCTCCCGCTGTGCCCGCGGGATGAGCCCCTGTGTTCCCGGGAGAAGGGTGCTCCGAGCGTAGTTACCGCTGCCTTACCGGTGTGTCGTCCGCCTCCTCGCTCAAACATACACGGGGGAGAACTTAACTTTCCAATTAGCCCGCCCTAAGAAGCACCGTTGTTACATTTTATTGTGCTGCGCTTTACACAGTGACCCACGGCAGGACAGAGAAGGTTGGACGGAGGCACGTCCGCCTCCACACGCTGCATGATGGCACATAGTGAACACCGGCAACAGGGTTTCCCTGCCAAAGGGTTGCCTCTGCAGCGTCTGAAGCTCCAGGAGTGGATGTGAAACAGAAAATCAATCCATCGCCAGAGATATTGGTACATCTTCCTGCACAACAAACAAGAGCAGGGAAAGGGCATGAAAGATTCAGTTTTGGTTACAAACTCTACAATGGTTTAATGACAGGGAAGTTAACTGTTCCTGGACAATCTGATACTACAGGGTCCTGCTTGGCTGAAGTTGTTAAAGAAGCACTTGCAAAGAGAAATCCCAATATTCCTAGAAAAGCCAAATACTATTGAAGGAAAAAATCTGCACCAAAAATGGGGAGTCCTGGACAAAACAAGAAATGGACATGGCCAGTGTAGCCTGTTCTATACTAAGGGCAAGATGCTCCTTTTGCCCTTGTTTTGAACAGGAAAATATCCTCTTTTAGCTTGCAGATTTCTGAGTTCCTAGACAGGAAACAGTGTCCTCTCCCATCAAACACTGCAATCACATAAACAGGGCCAGATCCTACCAACGGGAGCTAAAATGTTTGAGGTACTGGTTCTAGGAGGCATTTCAGCATTGGGTCACCTGCAGGAAGTGTAGATACTGTTTTTATCCCAGCTGCTGCTCTCCCTGTCTGTTGGACACTGCTTGCATTGGCTGCTGAATGGCACCTTATTAAAAATTGCCAGCTTCTGACCGGTTATGACCCATCAGGATAACCTGACAATTTCTGGGTTCAGGCTGATGTGTCTGAAACTGACACAGCAAAATGTTACAAGCACGAACTTTCAAACAGATTAACCACACAACGCAGCACTTCTCTTCAAGAGAAAAGGCTCAGTTAAGCAGTCAGCAGCTTGCTATTTCCTGGGTGGCTTGTGTGTGCATGCAGGGACTTGCTGCTGCAGGTTACTTCCAGTGTAGCTTCAGAAATTATTCTGTTTCTCATAAAATAGAACACCAGTACCTCTTTGTCATCGTTTCTGAAAGTCACATGGGCATCAATTTGTTCTATTTCTGTAAAAAGCAATCCTCAGGAACAAAATTCAAGTCCATGTTTGGACACTGTTGGGGCAGAACTGGAAAATATGTGGGAAAGTTTTTATATGTGCAGTTCAAAGTCTCTACAGGATGCAACCATTTTATTTTAGGTGTTTTTATACGTGTCTCATGCATTTCACTGACAACACTTCTGGTTGTTCTCAATGTGCCCTGCTATTGTACTCATTCAAAAATGAATGCCAGGCTAAAATGTGTGGGAAAATGCTTAATCTCATTGTGTGTGATGTCAGGAGAAGCTATTTCTTCATTCTTTTTTTGCTATAGTAGTAAAAGCAATTTCCCAGGAAAAAAATGTGCAGTAGCTATTAATAGCAAAGAGCTGCCTCTATGTAACACCTCTCACTTGGGAACATGAATAAATTTAATCTGAAACTTCTCCATTAGTGACTGAAGTATTAATATTAAAAACCTAAGGAATAGTGAAATACATGGACAAGGATTTTTCCAAATGCTGACATGCCTTTGAGTACCCAAGATTCAAATATACCTGGCTTACAACAGGAAGAGAAGAGTCACTCTGAAAATCACACCATATCCAGGCTTTCAGGAAAACCAAAAGCATTTGCAGCCAACAACTGGACAAGGAAGCACATTAGGAAATTTCTGCCACCACTGCCAAGGTACAGAAGATCAAGCCTAGAGCAAGCACATGTGATTTAAAATTGTTCAGTGTCTCACACTGTGCAAGGAACCTCACATAGGAAAGTAGTAAAGGCCTGTTTACATTGAGGTATGTATTGGAGACAAATAAAAAAAAAATCAGGGATGTGTCTCTAAAGTTCAGCTGTCATTTAAAGATGGAAGGCCAAGAGATTCAGAAAAGTGTTTTCTGCTGTGCTATAACTCAAAGGAAAACTTCTGTATTTTACCTTTGCTGTTCAGAAATGACTTAGATTTGAGTTTTCTTTCTGTTCAGAAGACTTAGGGAAAAATCAGACATGCAGAAAGGTCACAGAAGGTATCACAAGCTGAAACTTGTTTGCAGTCTGTAGCTGAAAGAAGCTGAAGGAGGAAAGTCTGTTGAGTCTTTTCCTCCTTCAGTATTTCCAGCTAAATCCTTTCATGACCCCTCAAACTTCTCTAGCAATTTACCTTCATAGTCCTGGGACTTCTCCATGCATCCCTTCTTGCCCATGGGCCCAGAAGCCCATTTAAGCTTGGTTCCTGTTTTTGAACCTTGTTGGAGGAGTTCTTGTGCTGGGTTCAGCTTCAGCTTTGGGTTTGTCTGGCTGTGGATGGCACTGATCTGGGTGCCTGACCTGTCACTTGGTTTTCCTGCTTGACCTTGGAATTGTCTCATTGCCCTGAACTTTCCTGGTGATGAAGGCTCTTGGTTGAACCTGGCTGTGTTCTCTGGGCCTGCCAGGATCTCCTTGCTCAGGTCCTCTGGGAAGGACCCCAGGCAGTGAGGTGCCTGCCCAGCCTGCTGGTTTCAGGTGCTTGGCTCCCAGTCCCTTAGGGAGCAGCTGGTCCTTCCTGGGCCCCAACATCCACCTGCTGGAACTTGCCCACTTCCTACAAGCTTCAGTACTGACTCCTGGTAGTGTTTCCCAGGTGCTCTCTCACTAAAGATGTCAAAAATTACATTGATATCAATTGGAAATAAATGTGGAAAAATTTAAGTATTGTGATTCATGTAAGAGCAAGGGAGGCACAAAAAGATGCTTCCAAGAGGGTGCTGTGAATTCAGTTCTGCTGCAAGTAGCAACACTCTCAGTTGGTACCCTGCAAGAGCATCCCCTTCTTACTGGTGTCTGGTCATCTAATGCTTTATCCTGGACCTTTAGAAGTGAAATATTTCCATAGACTCTCATGATCATTAAATGATCAGATGCTTATTATAGTCACTTCTTTCACATCTTCTAAAACAGAACCATTAAACCTCTGAAGCGAAAAGAATGGTGAATGATGCCCACAAGAAAGGAATGCATCACATGCCAAGAGGAAGTCTTGATAGTGTTTTTTACTTCAGGGATCTGGTTAACGCATGTGAGATGGGAGGAAAATGATCAGATTACAGAAGAGGAAAGTGGGACAAGGAAATCACCTCAGCGACTTCAGTGGGGTGAATAAGACCCTTGCAATCCCCAACAATGTGGTAGATCAAATAATGCAGAAGAGAAGAGAAATAAATCATGCAAATCCTTCATTAAAGGATTGGTGTCTGTGTCAGCTTTAAGCAGGAAGTTCAGCTTTCAGGTGGTGTCTGTAACAGGCACTATTATGAAAACAAAATGGGCTGCGTTGAAACCAGTGTGTCACTTGTTTCTGAATTTCCTGGCTCTAAGGTGTGGAGCGAAATGATAATCCAGCTCAAATCCTTTTTCCTGTGATAGTTTATTTGTTTATGAAGTGTGTTGAGGATGAAATATATTGCTTGAATATTTTCCAAAGGATTATAAAGCAGATTTGTCCCAGAAATGAAGAAAGTAAGAAAGATTTACTTGATTTCTTTTCAAAGGGTTAAAGTGCCTGAAACATTAAAGATAAGATTGTACCCATAACTTGTACTGTTTCACACAAAAAATACAGAATAAAGTTGATGTTTCTTCCAAAGGTCTTCTAATTCCATACTTCCAGGTATGCTTGGTAACTCCCAAACCCTACTTCTGAAAGAAAGAAAACCCAGTATCATTTACATTGTAGGAGGTTTGTACCACTTGTGTTTGAGAATTGTGACAATTCCTTATTTAATCATGTAATCCATGGCAATCCTCTAGTCCTGTTTTTTTAAAATGTGTATATATGTATATAAATACTAAAATATTAATCATTAAGGTCTCAAGGCTGCTAACTTTTCTCCGTACTGTATATTTTAGTGTTTCTTTTTCTGAACCTCTAGAAATTATTCTGAAAGACTCAGTAACTCAAATTCCTCTCCTGGGAGACAGACACCTTCAATCTGTACAGCCATGTAATTGTGTAGAGAAGTCAGGCACAAAGAAATAAAACTTCAATCTTCAGCAGTAATTAATTTGCTCTGGCAGGACCTTTGAGGATGACAGTCTGATCTTTGATGAGGACTTGACAAATCCTGGTTTAATCAACTATCCCAGGATCACAAACCTCTGCTCCAAAGCCAAGAGATGCACTGATATCTCCGGGGTTCCAGGTTAACCCTTTAGGCATGTGGTTGTCTTTTCTCTGAATCTATCCATCTTCCAAATCATGTACATGTAATAAATATAATTTGCTTGCTGAATTTGTCTTGGGTAGTAGTTATAATGTCCTTTCACAATGGACTTGCCTAAAGCTGAAAATTCCTAATGGGTCTATGCTTTCACAAGGTGCACTTGGAAAGTAAAACACTGAAATTCTCTTGATTATTACTTTCCCAAGTACCCAACAACTTCAACTGCAATTACAAATGTGAAAATCAGGCCATTTATTCAGTGGTACAACTTTAAATTTGAAAAGCCAGACTGTTAACTTGCCTGTCAAAAGTTAACATCACATTCCATACCAGGTAACACTAGCTAGAAAATAGGCATATCACAAACTAATTTCTTATCCTTGGGTTGAGCCTTAGAGAAAATTCCTGTGTTCAAACACCCCCATGGGAATGGGAACTTTAGATCCACATCATGATCTCAGCTTTGTGATTCAGGCTTGCTCTGAGCCTCTTGGTACAAAATCCAGCAGCTGGTGGTTGTGCAAGAGCACTGGAGGGTGTGCAGAGACTCTGTCCCCTTCTGGACAGCTGTGGCTCAGCAGCAGCACAGTGTGCACAGCACTTCAGGGCTGAGTCTCCACCACCTCTATTCATTTTTGCTGAGGCAGTGTGCAAAACCTTGACTGCAGGTAAAGAGCCTGATATTCCAAATACTCTGAAACCAGGAGAAAGAGATGCTTGCTGGTGCTGGAGTCTTAGAGTCCCCTGCAAGCACAATCTAAGATGCTACCTGGTCAGATTTTTTAAGTGCTGCTGGACACCCTGTGTGTATACTCCTGGCCATTCCTGACTTTTCTAAGTGTGCTGTCTGCTGGGCTTATGCTGAAAAAGAGCATTTGTTGCATCCACTTACTGATCCTCTTGCAGTGAAAGGAGCTTACGCTCAGCCTCCTAACAAGCTACACCGAAAGCTTGGACTGGGTGGTAGTGAAATGCTGCCTGCTCCAAGCACAAACACTTTCCCCAAGCACAAACACTGAAGTGCTGATTCCTGCTCCCAGGCAGGATGATGTCCTGCTCTCCTGAGAGAGGGACCACCACGGCTCTTTCAAAATGACACTGTCCTTTTGTGCGTGCCATCAGTGCAGAGGTGATGCTGCACACAGGGCTCCTGGGATGACACCACAATACCAGGACATTGCAACAAGATACAGGAAGGATTTGATTGTCTTGCTGGAACTCATTACCAAGTTCCTGCCTCCAAGAACAGCAATGGCATGAAAATGGCCTTTGGATGTCCCAGCAATAAACCACTTTGAAATGAGTGATGGCTGGTTCACAGGTTTGAGGACGAGATCCTGAAAAACAGCAAAGGTGCAATGTACTGGCCTTTTGCAAATCCCCTGGGCAACAACGGCTCCAGTGCCTCCTGCCTCCTTGTTCACCCTCTGTGCCATCACAGTTGCATGCAGCACCTTGCTCTAGCTGCAGTGCTGCAGCTGGGATAGATGTGCACTGGAAATCATCACAGCATGGTCTTGCTGCTTCCTGAGCAGCACTGAGAGCATTGGCTGCTGCTGAGGTTCATGGATCCAGCATGTTATTGGAGATATCCAGCACTTCTTTAATTTACACCCACTGCTGTTAGCAGGAAGAGCAAACGTGACTGAACTTGTCATGACACAAAGTGACCTATATGTTAGTAAGGCTAGTTCTGTGATAAAAAGGGCATTATGCCTTGAAATTCCATTGTGCTGTATAATTTAAATTCATGGTGCCTTGGTTCATAAAGGCTGTAGAGCAATTGTCACCAATCATTCAGATATTTTCTGCCAGCTAATAGTGTCTCTGATGCTTCATGCAATGGATCACGGTACATAATTTTCTAGACTGTGCTGTTACACTAATTGAGACACACAGTTTTGGGGAAGCCACTCAGATGTTTCTATTTCTCTTCCAGCTCTGGCCTCTTCTTCCCACCTTTGCAGTGCAGATTTTGCACCATCTCCTCAGTTATTTCACCACCAGTGTCCTAGAGTCAGATTATAAAATGAACCTCCTCAAAAAAAGAAGAATCACCCTAAAAGCAAAATGAACAGCCTTGAAATGAAAGAAACCTGTCTGTAATGACAAGTACCTCAGAAATCTCAGCCCATCCCGTTCCCAGGTCTCAAAGTCAGTCCCAAAAGTCCTCCACTGAAAATCCACTTAAGGAGAACCACTATTCCTTTCTGGGTTAATCTGTTGAAAACAGTAAAACAGCACAGAAACTGCAGATTGGGAACTATCTTCAATTCAGAGAAGAAATAAAGACAAGCAAATAAAGAAGGACTCCGAGGAACTCAAAATGGTGCAACATGACTTCCCTTAATGTTCTGCTTAAAGAATAAAATGTGACTTTTAGTATCTTCAGAAGGGAGGTAATTAGTTGTCTGAACTTCTGCCACTTGGCATATGTTTCTTACTGTAAAAGAAATCATAGAAGTACTCAAAAATGTGTTGAAAAACCAAATTGCTTTGCTCTTATGCCTTCTGCTCCAGACACATGCTTTCCATCTGGCATTTCTTTTGGTAAATGATTACCATGGTGTTTGGCATTTCCTTTTGGAATGGGCTGTGAAAAGGATAGGACATGCAGTGGCTTATATAGAATTACAAGCATTACTTTCAGAGCATTCTGGGATGAGTTCAGACCATGACACATAACCTTGTAAACAGGAATCACAAAACACCCAATCCAGAAAGTACATAATGAAAAATTCTACTGTGTCAGAAAGCTTTGGACAGGATCTGACTGTCCACCATGGCAAGATTGTTTATACCAGAACAACAAAGAATACAGCAGCTTTTTCTTTCTGAGTGTATATTTCAGGGCTTTGAAGGTCAATAAATGGAGTCTATCTTGAAAGTGGACATAAAAGACAAAAAATTTGAGTGTGGTTGTGCAAACACACTCTGGAACTAATTTTCTGCTTCCTGTCCAGTTCTATACCTTAAAACGAAAGCTTTATTACCTAAAGTTTATAATAAGAAAGGCTGTAAGTTCAAGTGTGATCTGTAGCTATTCCCTTTCCCTCACCTCTATAACGTACTTCGGGAACTTGTGTGAAAGGTGAACAGTGACGTTCAAGTCAACAAGTGAACATCCTGCTCATCTTGCAACATTGGCTGGAAGGAAACTGTTTTCAAACTGTAGTTTAGTAATCGTTTTTTGATCAAAACCACATCGCCCTCACTGAAGTGCAAACCGAATCCTTATGTACTAATAATTGTGTACCACCACTGCAAGGGAACTGGTTATTATTAAGACACTATTGCCTGAAAACTGTTTGGGTCCCAGCTGTAGGAGCTTCCTAGGCCTGCTATGCTCATGCAGGCTTTTGTCACTCATCAGAGTCCACGTGTAATCAGCACCAAAGGTGCACTCAACACAAGAGTAACAATAAAGCTCCTGTGCAGTAGAAGAAGAGTTGGAGCCGCCCTGTCAATGTGCTGTGAGAACCTTACTGCATTTGGTGGAACAGAACTTGGCTAAATGCCTCAAGCAGAACAGTAAAACTACAATACATGGGGAAAATCTTTTCAGGAGAGAATCTTTAAAATCTCATGTAAGCCGAAAAGTAGATGAAGCATGACATCTAACCAAGAAGAAATGCTCCTAAGTGTCATGCATTTCATATTTACTCTCTGATAGTCTACAAGAAACTCTTCTGGAGGACATCTTACTAGCCAAGGAGTAAAGCTGCCAAAATCATGGAGATTTTGCAGGAGAAATAGAAGGGTCCTCTGAAGAATATGTGTGGTTGACGGGATGAACCTTATGAAAGGCAGCCACTGATGTACAGTCACACATGACACTGCAGAAATGAAAATGATAAAACAGTGGCTGGAATCAAAGCTCATAATGACTGTTAGCAATTTCCAAGCTCTCTGGTGGTTATTACACTTGAGAGGAATGGGGAAGGGATATGGTTTTCTGTGGGTGATTAAGCACTCGGCTCCATGCCCTGTGCTTTTAATGGATGGCTTCCTGATTAACTGTACTGGGATTGGATACCTCAACTGGTTGGACCTAACCAACAGGTATTGTCAGACCTTCAGGTAAAAGGTGCTGGGGAAAATCAAACTCCCTGCTGTAGGTTTATATCCATGATCTACACGAAATAGTCAGGTGTTTGAGTTTGATATTGACCAGTAATGTTCTGTGTCACACAGCAATGCAGCTGTTTATGCTAAATAAAAGCGGGTCAGTTCTTGGGTTCTAATCACATTACTTCCTATGAGAGGAAATCAGCTCTGTGCTGAAAGTAGGAGAAGCAGTGACATACAAGAGTAGTTTCCACATTTCATTGAATCCAAACGACAAATACTTTTCCTCAAATGAGGAGGAGAATATGCCTTTAATGCAAAGAGAATCCAAGCCCAGATATAACAAAGGCTAATACTGAAGAAAGAGTAGGGTGTGAATGGCAGAAGGAGGGTAGAACTTTTCAAAGTTTAGAACACATCTTAGGAATTGCTAAAGGTTCCTGTGTGCAGTTCTAACTGTGACTGTCCAAGCCAGATCAGATCTTGATTGATGGTGGTTTGGTAAACATCAGGCCCAGGGACATAAACCAGTAATACAGAGTTAGGGTCTGCCTCTGGTGAAGAAGATTGATCTGGGTGGGAAGTGATTACAAATCACTACTTGTGAAGTGTCCAGTCACTTTCTTTTGAAGAGTTAAATATTAGCTTCATCCTTTTCCCCTAAAGCACCAGGGCGAATTGCAAATGCACTAGAAAATTAGTGTGCAGAGGAGATGTGATTCAGTGTACAAATACCAAGATGGTTAGGCAGAGATTTACACTGCTGAACAATTGTATTATAAATTTCAAGTTCACAAAATCTGAGATACCTTATACAAATACAGCATTGCTTTCCAAAAGTGCTGTAATTCTACAGGCAATCTATGGAGGCTTAAAACAGTATGAATTCTGTTTTTGTACCACTGGGCCTTGAAAAATTCTGTTTTGTACCACTGGGCCTTGAAAAATCTAGAGAGCTACTTGTGCGTGCTTGGGAAAAATCCAACGTGCAAGTTTCCAAACTCTCCCTGTCACACAAGTATTTTGGTTTGCTGTTACGTACCTGTGAGGAATGGGAGAAGGCAAACAGGTCGTGCCTGAAGCATTTGTTTGACCTGCTGCTAACTCATGATCGGTGTTACAAAACTCACTGGAGTTAAAGGAAGTTCTCGATGGCAGGAATTGCCAACAAATCAACGTAATGTAAATTATTCCCTGGGGTTTTCCATTTCATATAGGAATGAAACAACATGGAATGAAGGAAAGAAGAAGAAAATCACATGACAAGAAAAATGAGCTTGATTTCCCTGAAAATCATTACCTTCCAGCAAAGTGTTCCCAAGCAGGGAAAATAGACGTTGGAGGTGCTACCTTTGCTCTTTTTTTCTTGAGGAGCAAGACTGGGTAGGAAAAGATAGGATACAGGGTCTGCCCCATCACATCTAACCTTCTCAGCCTCTGCTCAGCATCTGTAACAACCGCAGGAAGAAGTGCAATACCCAGATGCAACTGCAACGCAAATCCTTATTTGCACCATTAAAAGGGAAAACCTATCTCTTCCACAGCAAATACTGAAAATTAACATAGCACAGAACATGCAAGCACTGGTTATTGATCTGCACAGATCTACAAAGTGCATTCAGCTGGGCAAATACTCAAACTGAATGTCAAGTGTGACGTTTTGACACTTGACATTTTCCCTCAGCTCCCGTGTCACAGGTTGTTGTTTAAGGATCTAGAAACTCTGTCTTGGTTTCATGTGATGTAGACATACATGCAGTGTGCTCAATGATCAGTAGTCCTACGGGAAGCCAGCTTCCCTCAACTTGGAGATGGGCCCTCAGGGATAAAATACAGCTGGCAGTTCCCTTCCTCTCCAAGTTCTTCTTTCTTCACTGTTTGTTCTCTCAGGTGCAGACCAGAAGTACACATATGAGCCCTCTGTCTCTGGTTCAGACTCATCTTTCCTCCAGACAGCTAAAGCTTTGGAAATAAAAAATGTCTTGATGATTTGGATTCCTTGATGACAAAGAATTTGAGGCCAATATACCCTCCTTGTTGCCTCATAACTGTTGTGCTTTGCACCATCTCAGTGCCTCTGAGTTCAGGACCTTATTCTCTTCAGATCTACATCCAATGCTGAAGTGTGACTCCATTGATTTTAATTTATTCCTGATTTACACCGTAAGTGGGTGATTAGAATTGCGGTGCCCATGGAATGTAGCATAGGGTTGTTATTTCCACTTTGCTTAAATTCTTGAAAATACCAAGTCTTTGGAAAAGCTGTCATTATTTTATCCTCCTCCCCCAAGAAGGTAAATGTAGAACACAGGCTTCTAGTTTTGGGACTGAGAGGATATAGGCTGGCAAAGGGGAGGATGGGGAGTCAGGGAGGGGGCATGAGCAAGTGCTACTCCTGAGTACCTTCTCCAGTCCTTTCCCTATTCTCAAGTACTCTTTCTGCTCAGTCCTGGAAGACTTGGCTTTGCCACACTGAATAAAATATTTTTCTGAGTAACTCTTTTGTTTGCGTATTGTAATAGGTTTTCAGTTACATATGATGATTAATGAAAAAAGGTATCTATCTAATAGGAAAGACAATACATGGTGATACCAGCTGCAATACTGGAAAGTCCCTGAGTAATCCTACTGCAATTAGTTCTTTTCTTAAAAATGCAACTAATGCAATTAGACTCGTCTCTTTTGATCTTTGAAAAAGTCGCTACATGCTGAATAGCCTGAACACCCTGACAATGTTTCAGGCAGCATCCTGTCCATTTCTTCTTTTTTTTTTTTTTTTTCCCCAATACTACTTCCCTTTCTGGAGGTGATTTCATTTCCTATGCAGTTACTACATACATAGGGAAAATCCAGGAATACACAAAGACAGATATTTTCCATCAAACTCGATCAGTAAATGGCTTTTGTTGTATTGTGAATCTGTCAAAGGGCACAGAAAGGAAGGACTGCAATTCTGGAGTCCTTCAAACGGCTGAAAATTGTGAACCAAGTTCTGAGTCAAGCAGAAATGTTCTGCTGGAAGCTCAGGGACTGCTGAAGCAAAGCTCAGCATTGCCATTAATGAATTTTAGATGTACAGCTGCAAGCGTGGAGTATTAAATGCACAGCACTAGGACCCAGAAGAGCCAGCAGGATGATCACTGGGAAAACAAGCTGGCTAACTGAAAATTCAGGAGAGAGATAATGAAGTGTTAGCAATGGGTTTAGGTGTGCTACATAATTGTGTATTGCTGGAGCAGCTGTTTGAGCAGCAGGGACATCCACATGCCATATGTGGTCTTGAGACAGAACTCCCCAAGTGCTTCTCTTGCCTCTGAACCAGAGATCTCAACAGCAGCCAGGTGGAAAAAAACGTTCACCAGCAGAGATGTTGCAACTGTGCTTCTCTGCAACAAGAATCACAGGCTGTACAGAAAATACAGGAATAGGGATCATCATCTCCTGTGCTGTGAGGAAGTAGTGCTGTAGTACAGCAGAGCTCTGCCTCTCATCCTTGTTCTCAGAAGACTGTGTAATTTTATGACTAATTAATACTCCTTTCTCAAACCGCTTGCACAGTGACCTTTGTAACACCTGCCCAGTGCAGGACTGATTTGGCAAAGGCCCTCCACTCCATACCAGGCATTTTTAAAAATGAAAAAATGCTATTTCCATTGTGGTTTTTTTATGAGGATAAATATCAAACACAAGCAGTTTCAGAAAGAGGGGGGGAGGCAGCCACACAAATTTCAGTGAGCCTCTCCTGAGATGGAGAGTTCAGCAAAACAAGTTAGGCTTGCAGAATTTCAGAACTAAACAAAGAAGAATTAATATTTTTGGACAGGACTGATCAGACACTGCAGAAGCTCATCAGAAGACAGATATTAAAAGTGAATCTCACGGTTGCATTTCTAATTACAGTCCTTTATTCTATATTTTTCATGTAAAAGTCATTCAGTGTGGAAGCTGGCAAACTCTTGGGGAGTTTGTTGATACCTAATTAAGGAATAGTAGAGGGGGAAGACATAGAGTCATGGCATTTTTAACTATAATTAATCTGTTTGGCCCTCTCAAGTCAGCCAACTTCCCTCAGGAAAGGTTCACAGTAGACCATCTCATTGCCAAAACACAGATGACACTAAATACACCAACTGCCAGGAAAAAAAACCACAAAGAAATTGAGGTATTTTCCTACTGCAGATGAAAAATATGAAAGGATTTTGCATACAGGGTCACAGAAGTGTAAGAAATTAGGAGGAAGAATTTGCCTAAAGGAAAACTAAAGCAAAGTAGGATTACCCTTTCTTGTGGACCTAATACTCTTTCAAAAAACCCCATCAGGTCACATGGACTGACTCAGCTGCTCAGCAACTTTTAAATCATCTTTTACATGTTTGGATGTAAAATTCCAGGTATGACGCAGGATTACTAAAGATAGGGGTTAACAGTCATTGAAGGAAAAGAGGACAAGGCACTGCAGGGAGTTCCTCAGGGGAAAGAAATTCCTAACTGCTCATGTGAGCATAAAGAAATGTAAATTTCCTGAGCATTCAAGTCAGAGAAGGGTGGGCAGAAGCACATAGAAGATTATCTGAGAAACTACAATGTTTTCACTTGGGTACCTCACCCACTCTCCTACCCTTTGCTTTCTATAGCATAACTGATGTGGAAGCCTTGATTAGTAGAATTACTGAGTCTTATGCCTACTGTAGCTCCTCCAGATTGATCTGAATTAATCCTACATGTACCAGTTTGCCATGTGATTTGGACAGGGACTGTTGGACCATACAACAGTGTCAGAAGTTGGACACAGGACAGTCTACATTCCTGAGTGTCATATACTGCTGATAAACATCAATACTCAGAAATCTTATCACTTGGTAGCTGTTAAGGCACTCTCACGACAAGAAAATTGAGGCTTTCTCAATAAGTGTATTTATGACCCTTATGACAACAAAAAGTGTTTATCCAGCTGAAGGCTGCCAGATATCGTTTATGACACTCCTATTTAAGGCTTAGCAATGGCTCTCTTCAGTCTGAGTGGGTGAGAATTGGAATTCCAGCAGCTTTAATTCACCTGTCTCAGGTATCCAAAATAAGGTCCTTTTAAATCAATTGGAACAGCAGCTGCTCTCTTTGGCCCAAATCACACAGTTTACAATAAAACATGTGACTTTTTCATGCAGAGTTCATATCTTCTGACTTCTCTCTGTAATCACAGGAGAGATTTTATCTTTGTCAGTTCTGAGCTTTTTTGCAGGCCACTCCTGAGCACTCTGCTCCCTGCATCCTAAATTACAGGTCAAAGCACAGCCTCCAGAACACTACTCAGTTGTTCTCATTGTTCCATATCAAGATTTGTTACGCTGTAATCATTATGTTGTCTGTGATAAACGTGAAACATCTAAGTCCTTTCTTTATATTTGAGCAGAAATATACAGAGCCACAAATATCTGGTCTGTCTGGACCAAGAAAGCAGAACTGACATTTCCTTAAAACCCAAGAGGCAGAAGATTTTGCACAAAGAAGAGAAAGGATAAAAGCTGCATTGCCTATGGAGTACGGAAAGAATAACTTTTTCTTTGAGATACTGAAAATCATTAGTTAAATTGAAGAGGAATAACAGCTTTTTGGATTTATTTGGAAAAAAAGTCCACACTCCTTAGGCAATGCAATTCATCCTTCCATTTTCTCCTTGTATGCAGGCCAGAAGACTTTTCCATTGATTTCTAGCTTGTATTTCTGTAAACAGCTTGCTGTGCATGGAAATAGTGTGTGAGGGAAAAATAAAAAATTCACAGTTAGGAATAAACAGCCCTGTCTGTGCTGCTGCCAGGCAACAGGACACCACTTTGTAAAAAGAGATTGACGGGGAGACATGTTAAGGCCTACAGAATTATGAAGCCAGTGGAAATCAGGGGTAAGGATTAATATCTACTTCTTTTTATCCTGTAAAAGAACCAGGAGGCAGCAAATGAAACCAGATTCAGACTACTTGGGATAATTCTCAAAGACACTTAATCTTTTCTTACACATTCCTAGACACCTGCTGATGGCCATGGTTGAAGAAGACAATCCCCAGGCAGACCTCAGGTCTGACAAGCAAGTGCTGTAATTAAAGGTTTATCTGTTTATCTGTTAGCTAATCCAGCTGTAGAGTGACAGGGAAACCAGGTGCTTAATTCCATAGCTTCTGGAATAGCTACTGTTCAGATCATATCATCTAAGGCTATTTATAAACTACAGACAGTGATAAATATGGTAATAGTAAGTGGAATTTGGTCTGGCATACGTAAATATCTGAGACCTTCATGATCAGTCAGAGAAAAATAACCTTCATTCATTCATAGCTGGCCCTATGCTTTGTTCTTTTGAGTTCCCCATTACCTGGCAGAGGAACAGTAAAGGGAGTTCTTAATGTTTAACTCAAATAAGGCCATCTTGTATTATAGTATTTGTCTTTACTGTTAAAAGAAATGGTTGAGCACCTCTGACTTTGTCTGAATAATCCTTTTTCATGATTCCATCTTCAGTTTTCTGTATTTTCATCATAATCAGAAGAAATCTTCTCTTTACAGGGTCAAATTTAAATTTGCAAAAAGTACCTCATTTTATTTCAGAAGAAGAATCCTGCAGCAGCTTTTAGAGTTTTCCTCTGCCCAATTTCAAAGCAGACAATAACTAAGAAGTTTTTGCTTCAGAAGAAGCAGTCATCCTCAAAAAACAGAATCCACCTTAGTTAGGCAAAGCAACTCATCATATCATAATAACATTTTCTGTGTGTTCTTAATGGTACTACAGAGTCTCGATGGTACTATTGTTTATTTCAGTGAAGCTAGATTTGAATTCATCAAAAGTATATGGTAAGTATTTCTGCTAAAGTTATCTCAGCATCTAAAAACGGGGGTTTTTTTAAATGTATATGAATATAACGACAAGGAGAGCTAGTATCTATAATTTCTAGAATTACTAGCTCCTACTTCTATCATGCCTTAAAACGGAAAAAAATAAAATTGAAGTCCAAAGACACAGAGATGGAAAATTCCAGAGCAAATGCCTTCAGCCTGTGGTGGAAAGTCACAAGGAGGACACAAGTACTGATGAAAATTATACCAAGAAATTAAAAAGTCTCTACAGACTCCACACAGCTCAGTACAGGGCTTTCTATTAGTGAGAAGCAATTTTGTGGTTATGAAGGGAAAGGGGCTTACCCACTCACCTGTGACTCAGTGCACAGCAGCATCTCGCAGGTTCGGAGTTTCCGTGGGTATGACCCACCCGTGATGCCGGAGTGCCCCGGATGGCCCAGACAGGATATAAACACGGCTGGTGCCAGAGCACAGGCACTTGCCACCCTGGGATCTGCCAGAGCTCCCTCCACCACAGAACCAGGCCCAGGCCACACGAGGAAGACACGCTCTTGCATCATGTTTGCCAAGACTGTGGCTGCTGTCCTGATCCTGCTCCTTATCTCAGCACTTGGAACACAAGGTAAAAAAACCCTTCCTAAAGCTGTCCTGACTAATTGCCAGAGCAAATGCTGATGGGGAGACACTGTGCTGTCTCATCAGTGCAGCACGGCTTGTGACTAATGCTGTCAGCAAAAAAACCCATGTTGTGCTTCCTGTCAAAATAATGAAACACTCCACCTTTTTTGTTTTCCAGGTGAGGCTGTGCCACGCTCGGCCATTGAACTCCGATGCCAGTGCATAAACACCCATTCCAGGTTCATCCATCCCAAGTTCATCCAAAACGTGAACCTCACTCCCAGCGGACCTCACTGCAAGGATGTTGAAGTCATGTAAGTGTTTTGCAAAAGCTTCCTAATTACTTAACAAGAAGGAAGCAGATTTTGCTCTGGAGAGGGTGGAAGTGTTCTGTGAGCCATGTGAGCAGTCAGCAGAAGCAGCTGCTCAGAAAGCAGAACAGCAACACTCCCTGTGCTACGTGCTGTGAACTGTGTGTTGCTTTCCCAATCTCTACTTTTTAAACACATGCAATGTTTTGACCTAAATTCACAGTCATCAGGAAGCAGATAACTTTCTAAAACTCTGTATTCTACTGGCTTGTGAAAGTACACGGAGCCATGTTGAGCAAGGGATCAAAACATAATTTTTAAGGGCTAGGTCAAAAAAATGATCACACTTCTACTCAAGTCAATGAAAAAAACTATCATTAGCATACAAATTATTCCAGTGGTATTCCAGAACTTTTTCTGTAAGTAACCAAATTCCTGTGGACTGGGCATTATAATTTCTAAATCAAGATGGAAAGATTTAACTCTTCAGTGAAAGACTGACACAAAAACAAAGCCAGTTGGGGCAAAAAAGTTTTGAAAAGAGGGAGTGTCGTGCAGATGGTTTAATGCCTCAAACAAAGAGATGTGAGAAGATAATAAACCAGTGAAAAAGATCCCTTTATGTTTGGCTACAGCCTCAGTTTATGCAGTTTAAAGTGGAACATATCAGTGTATCCCTACAATGATCTTATGAGAAAAAGGCGACATTGCCTTGGATTTCACTGAGTAGCCCTTGTCCTTTCCTTTCTTCCCTGTTGCAGAGCTACCCTGAGAGATGGCAGAGAAGTGTGCCTGGAGCCCACTGCTCCCTGGGTGAAGCTGATCATCAAGGCAATTCTGGACAAGTGAGTAATTTCTCCTCAATAAGCACAGCTTATTGAAAATCAGTATTTTTATTGAACCATTAAACAGGGATGGTGGGAAGCGATCCAAAATTCTGTCTCCTCAGGCAGTTATTACCTTTTGTGTTCACTAATTGTGACAAACACTGTGATTGCTTTGAGCCTTAATTATAGCATTAGCTACTGAAGCCTTACTGTGCCACACACCCAGGCTACCTTCATCTCCCCTAAGGCACAAGCATTTTGAGAAGCTGCAGCACAATTGCTTAGGAAATCCAGGCAATAACTGACTGGTTTTCTCATGCTTGCAGTGGTAGAAAGCAGCAATCAGTTTTTCAAACTAACAGTGTATAGGTAAGTGGTGGGAAAACCAGGCTCCAGTTGTCAAGTGAAGGACCAAACCATGGAAGTTCACTGCTATTGAATCCTTTTGGGAATGTTATGATGTACCAGTGTTCCTTTGGTTCTGTCACAGCTTTTCAGGGGCTTGGGCACAGAAGAACAAAGTGGTGGATTTCAGCAGATGCCTGCAAGTCTTACCTGTTCTATGGTTGATTTTTAATAACCTCCTTTTCCATCTTCTTTCTTTCTAGGGCCAACACCAAACCTGAGTCAGTGTCCTAAAACAAAGAAGAAAACATGTCCTAACTCTTCCAGCGAGGCAAAAATAAGGAAGACACTCATCCAACTTCTGAGAGCTCACCTTCTCCTGCCCCCTACATTCACAATGTCACAGCATTTAGAATATGTATTCCCTGGTTGGTAGTTAGTTGACAACAACACTTTTAGTCTTTTAAACAGGTAGGAAAGAAAACACTGACGCCTCAACAAGGAAGCAAAAAAAAAAAACGGCTTGTGAAGGAACATGGAGATGATTCTGGAATCATTTTTTCTAAACACAGCTGGAACAGTGCAGTGCATGCCCAGCAGAGCTTTCACTAAATGACTATTTCCCTTCGTGCTAATAGTTTAGGAAAAGACCAGCAACAACTTCTCCCCAGCAAAGTGTGGACAGGTGACCTCAACTCTACCTGGGTCACTGCCACTCACAGTGGGGTACTGGCTGAAGAGGGGAGCTTCCAGAATTAACATGTCAAAATTCTGATACATCAGGTTTTGTGTCATCACTTTCAAGATATTATTTATTGTGAATTAGTGTTGTGAAGGCATAAACATTTATCTTAATGCCATCTTTTGGCTAGAAAAAGCACTTTATTTATTTATTTATTTATTTATTTATTTATGGAAGATTTTTATGTTTACGTACCTAATAAATGCTTGTTGAAATGTTTTCACTTCGATATTGTTTGTTATTAATTTTCTTATTGGAACAGAGAACTGAAAAAAAGAGGAAGCATTTTCTCTCAGTTTGTATCACATAATGGGCTCCCAGAAAGGCAATGGAGGGTCTGAGTTATGGAGGGCAGCAAAATAAAACACCTAATTGTTGCCTCTGTAAAATGTAGATAATTAACAGTCAGAGGAATTATGAAAGTCATCTACTTTCTTCCTCCTTTCTTGTCAGACACAGTGTTTTCAGAAGGCTGGATGATAAAATTCCCAGATAGTAATGAATAAATACTGGTTAGTCACAGAAATTGTAAGGCCATAGCAGTGTGGTGCTCTGACAGCATGGCAGAACATGGCAATGCACAAGGGTTTTCATTAGCTTAAATAAACAGGGAAATCTGATAAACATTAAGGAAGTCACTGAGCATCCTCCCTAATTCCAGTCAGGAGGGAGGGCTACATCAGGGGAAATCCTAAGAAACAGAGCTTGGATTATATGGCCTCACATCCACCTAGCACAGCTCACATAGCACAGCAATTTACAGAGGAATCTTGAAATTCAAGTAGTGAACACTTGAGAAATGGGAAAGTTGAGCAAATATTTTGATATTTGTTTAGGTTTGGTCTTTTCCAACAAGGAGCCCCTCCATATTCTGCACAATCAGCTCATGTTTGCTCATGGTGCAAGACATAAAGGGAGTTTTTGGCAGTGTTTGAGCAAGATCTTGTGCAAGAGGACGACTATTCTGACCACACTTTGCTCCCTGCCCCTGTATTTGCCCCTGTCCCACTGCACAGCACTGCACAGCCTGCCAGACCTCAGAATGGGAAGGAGTCAAAGTTTCTCAAGGAGACAGGTTTTGTTCAGACATGTCTTACAACTCTAAGCCTTCCTGTTTCCCAAGGGATTTTTATAAGCTGCCTTCTTTCAGAGATGTAATTTGGAGATAAGGACGTCACAAGTATCAGCAAAGAATGGGGAGAGGTTGGGAAGGACCACTTGATCTGCATCGCCATATAAGTACTGGTGTATTGTAAAGGACTGGCATCAGTTTTAGTGTAATACGGATACACACAAACTTTGCCACACCAAAATAACTGTCAACTTACTGGGAGCTGAAGCATGGGGCTCTTCTCATCACTTCTTGTGTCCAAAGTGTCAGCAATGGTTGCACTCGCAGGACCCTGGGTAGGGCATCTGCACCTTCCTCTGTAGGCTCATCAGTGAGATGTGATTCCAAGGGTAGAAATGACAACATATCACGTGTCTGTTCTGTGTGCAGTCACAGAACACCTTCCTTAGGAGCATCACAACCACCCTCACGCTTCCAAAAATATGTTTCAGTGCTCTTGGGGACTGCTAAGGGAAGAATTGTGGCTCTTCTGACTCAGAGTCTACCTTCACCAGACTGAGCTGCTCTTCCTTGTTGGTAGAAGTTGCTTATGACACGCGTTTGTCTGCTGTCTTAAACACCTGTGATTATTCTAAATGCATGAGGTTAGAAAGAAAAACAAGCAAACTTCTTAAGTGCTTATTTTAGCCAGGTATCATGACAGCCCTTACTGCCAGATACTTTCTCCTTTCATATTCTGAAGAGATGAAAGTTCCAGAAGAGCTTAAGTGACTTCAGTGACAATGAGTCATTTTAAGCTCATCATTTCCTGCTTAATGACTGAAGAGACTTTTCCGTACAGAATAAAGCATCTAAATCCCTTGAGCCAGACAGAAAAAGACAAAATGTTTTCGGAGAAAAAGAGAAACTAGTTGTGTCCTATCTCCACAAAACACTGACTAAAGAACTGCATTGGATTAATATCAAAATATAGTGTATAAGATTGGGATGAAAAGTTCCTGTAATTATGCTGGGTAAATATTTTTGCACAATGCACTTAAGCATGATGCTAAGAGCTGAACAGAAATTCTATATCCACAGAGGAGGGAAAAAGTCCCTATATTTTGGCTCGGAGGGATGTCTGGTAATGTTGTATTGATTTCCAAGTGCAAGCTCAGCATTGTTGGCTAAAGGCAATATCCCATGAAGAAATGCAAATAGAAAGTAAGGGATAATAATAACAATTTAAAGAATAATTGAAAGTATACAGCAGCAAAAGCTAGAGAAGTTTGAAATGCCACTAAATGGACTGCACAGAGGTTGGGATTTCTTATGCAACACTCTCATGTATTAGGAAACCTGCATGTGCAGGACCCACCTCTCAGCACTCAGGCTGCTGGGAGTGCATCTTTCAGGTATAAAACCTTATAGGAAAGAGCACCACAGCAGAACCTCTGTCAAGAAGAAAACGTGCACAGCAATGGATGGCAAATCTGTAGCTGTCATTTTGGTTCTCTACTTGGTCTCAGTGGTAGGGTCAGAAGGTAAGAAAATTATTTCTTAAAACTCATGTAAGCAATTGATAAGTATACGCATGCAAATGCAAGCGGGCTTAGCCATGTCCATGTTGACTTTTTGCAAGAGAAGTGCATCCTCAATAAACCATCATTTGGAAGTAAAAAGGATCATTTGTACCTGTTAGGAGGCTGTGGAGGTTTCCAGGAGTAAAATATACTTCTGTCAGCAAATGAGTTTATTCCTATGCCACAACAAATGCTTGTTTCTGGATTTTAATAAGCGTTTGAATTAAAACAGGACCTTTTCCCCTAAATATGTCCATATAGCTCTTCTTTTACAAATGACATTTTTTATTCTATTTGCAATTTTATTCTTGGTAGGCAGGTTGATGACAGAGCAGGAATTATCCTGTTTGCAAGAAAGAATAAGGAACATGAGCAGATGATCATGGCAGGAACTTAGCAACCTGGGTTTAAATTCAAATGTACCTGCACACCAACACCTCTGAAAATGCAGCTGCTGTGTTGTGCAGATGCAGTTAATTTTATCTCAGCATCCAGCAAATCAGAGTGTCTGGGGAACAAGAATGAGGCTACAGGAGGGAATACAGTTTGCTTCAGGGGAGCGAATAAGGAGACTATTCATGTACCTAGACATAACAGAGTTTTGTTCCACAGGTAAGGCCCTGGAGAAGGCACATGAAAGAGGCTCCCGATGCCAATGCATAAGCACTCATTCCAAGTTCATCCCTCCCAAGACTATTCAGGATGTGAGATTAAGCCAAAGAGGACCTCACTGCAAAAATGTGGAAATCATGTGAGCACTTTTCCTAAAAAGCACCTTACTTCCAACAGGAAGAATCAACTTGACATTTCTCACTCTATTTACTTATGTACTTTGAGTGGAAGGATGTTTCCCCAGCAAAGCTTCAGGGACATCAAGTATTAGGAATGAGGTCTTATATCCAAAGGAATAAGCTAATTCCCAGCCAGTGTTACAAGCAACCTTCAGACAGTATTTTAAATCTCTTTCTGCTGTTATTTTACTTATGACTAACATCAGAGGGGAGAATCAGATTCCCACAATGCAGGGCACAATTAATAACTTATACAATGAAGACTCAATCGAATATGCAAACTTCATCCCCTTGACATGAATTAAAACTATTTCTTCTGACTTGGCCTGCAAGTGGCAAAGTTGGAAAGGCCCCAAGTTATTTCCTGTGTCAGAACTGCATATGGAGCATTTCTCTGCTTGAGAAGTGGGGAATTTGGTTTATACTCCATGTAGGTACAAAATAAAAGATACAGTAAGCTTCATTTAAAACGACTCCTGGAACTAATGACAGGAACCAGACCAGTGCAGTCAGTAAACAGAAGGTCTCTGTCAGGCTTTTATGCTTTCACTATGGTTTCTTAAGCAAACAATGGTTGTACAATCACACCCTCTGTGCAACACTGCATGGCACTCAGTTCCACTTCACTAGGAATTGGTAATTTAAGCCAGGTTTGGTTAAAAAAAGCAAACAAGTTTTTAAGATAACTAAGTTCCTGAAAGATCTACTTAAGTATGGCCAGATAAAAAGCTGAAACCAAATAGAAAGTTCATTAGGTTCATTGTAAGATTACAGCATAAACACCTCTACTGACATTATTCACAAAAACTCCCAAACACATAAGACAAAGCCAAACAGGTCCTTCATCTCCTGGCTAAGATAAATTTGCAGCCATTCAGAGAAGTGTGAGGGGCACACCTAGCCTTAACTTCTCTGCTCCTTTCTTGGCAGAGCTATGCTGAAAGACGGCAGGGAAGTGTGCGTGGAACCTACTGCACCCTGGATCCGGCTCACAGTAAAGGCTCTGCTGGCCAGGTAAGCTGCTTCCTTTCCTAGAACATCTGCACTTCGAAGCTTATTTTAGAAGGCTACTTAAATTCTCTGTATGCAAATATTCACCCTCTTCAGGCATTAGTAATTCTTTCTATCAGTTCTCTTTAAAGCAATACTTCTACATGCCTGAGGAGAGAAATCGTTTCCTTTGATACCTTTCTGGGTTGTTAAACCACCCAAAAGGCCGTGGCTATGATGCCTTAAACTTCTGCTGAGAGACAGCACATTTAGTGTGGTTGACACTTCCAAAAATCAAGGTCTCAAATGCTCACTTCCTCTTTCTGGATATAATTCAGATGTGCAGCTGGCATTTCCAGGAGCTTTCACTGCTGTAGACAGGGACAGTCAAATCCCTGCTTTTCACACAGGCAGATGGAAGTCCTCTCTCTTGGAGCAGTTAATGCGGGAACAGTTTTGGCTTTTTTT
>VZTR01030893.1:49179-179174 GCA_013400775.1 Chaetops frenatus
TTTTTTTTTTGTCTTTGCACAGAAGTCAATTGGTTGGTACACTAAAAATAAGTCATTAATGATTTGTGAGCACTTATTGCTCTCCCTGTAGCATGCAGTAATAGTAATTGTTTCTTTAATGAATTCCAAACTCACTTTATATTTAATCTAATTACAGGGCCAGGGACAAGGTGGAGTCACCAGTCAAAGAAAAGTCAAGGAAAAATAAACCTTGGATTTCTGCAAGTATATGAAAGAGAGAAAACACTGCTGCTGAGAATGCCATCATTTCTGCTGAGAATTCCCTCTCTGCTACATTACTATGGTTGATTATTTTTCCCTGAGATGGTTGCTGATTCATCTTACTTTCTTTGCTGTCTCTCTCTAAGCTTCTGTCTGTGACAGATCAAGGAGTTCAAGGTTAATGAAAGTGTTTAAGTGTTGTAAAGATTAGAATAAATGAGATGAAATTAGTTACCCCTAAGTGGCCTTACTTAAAGCAGAAACAGAATGGATATAATTACCCAACATGTGAATAAACACATAATAAGGACGCATCTGTGTAGCTTTGAAGGAAGTAATCTCTCACGTAGCTCTTGCAGTTGTTTGAAGGTGAAAACAAAGCTATGGATGTGGCAGGTCTCACAGGCAGAGTCAAACTGCCTTTCTGAAATCCTTTCACAGCCCTCACTAAACACTGGAAATAATGAGGCTAAGAAACAGACCTTGGAAATGGATAAGTAACAGGTGAATACATAGGGATGAAGGGCAGAATGAAAAAATCAACTTTCATCAATAAAGAAACATCACCCATGGATTCTTACACCACCTTGTGTGGGGTCCTGTTTGGTTTGGCCATCCCACACAGGGTCTGAGAAGATCATTTGCCATGAGCTGAAGTACTCTGATGATGCTAAATGATGATGTGAAAACAAGGCTCATCTGTAAAGGACTAAAGAAGGATCTTAGGAGATTCACTGATTAGACAACAAACTACCAGGTAAAATTCCCTACAGGAAGTAGCCAAAGTGATTGACATAGGAAAAAATTACAAAGCTCCTACAGAAGGAAAACATTCTAGGCTGACCCTCAGCACATAAGAGAGAGATCTCAGGATGATGCAAGGTGTATGATAGGAATATCAGATCAGGGAATGAAGAGTATTTATGAGTGACTTCAGTTAAATGGTATTTGACTGGGTGTAAGGAAGGTGCAAACAAGCACGGGCTGATACCTGTACTACCTTCTGTCTCATCAACAGTTCCAAGTCACTTCCAGCCTCAGGGTAAATACTGGGAGCTCATGGCTTTCAGAAGGGAGCAGCTAAAAATAGAGAGACTACATGACCTGTGTTACTTCTATTTGTTGTGCTGCAGTTTCCATTCACAGACAGGAAGATGCAGGCAGAGACACACATATATACATGCATAAAAAGAGAAGTTTAGAAGTCATATTTCTGAAGAAAAGAACACATTATTTATTTCACTATAACAGAAAATATTAGGTCAGATTTTTCCTCTCATGTTAGTTCACAGATTAATCTGAGGTGGAAGGGATCCAGAAGAATAATCAAGTCCAACTCTTAAGTGAAGGACCAATATGGAGATTGAACCTGTGATCTTGGCATTATTAGGACCATGTTCTATCTGACACCCTAATAGACCACATTTTTTGTTTTACGAAAGGATTTTGGATATTACGTATTTATTCTAAGTTGTTTCTCCAGGGGAATGTTATATGGCTAAACATTGATGTTAATGTGTCAATTCCCATTGATTTATTGTTAATTTCTTTCTATAGTCAAAAGGATGTTCTGTCTTCATCCTTTGTTTCACACTGTTTATGGCTGGCCATATGAATCTAATTTCTGAGGTAGAAAGCACTGAAGTGCAGATTCTAGCAGCACTCATCAGATGAGACATCCATGGTTAGAGTGACGGAAGACTCAAAAATGCCGTAAGTGCACTGTGAGGTTCAGTCTTGTGAGCCCCAGGGTGGGAGGTGGGGTATGAAGTTTGAAGCAGCACTGGACTGAGATCTGAATCCATGAGCTGACTGAACACATCCACTGTTCCTGCTGCTGCTGCACCACCAAGTTTTGGTGAGTAGCAAGATTTGACCTGTCCCTCATCTTGAGATCCATTGGCTCATCAAATTTACATATCACAACTTTTATGCCAAACATGTCTCACTTATAAGAGTCCGAGATGAAAGTGTCATGTGTGTTAAGGCCACTGACGGCCTCTAATTTAATCACAAGTTCCTGGCATAAACTTCTTAAAACTTACCATGTGTTTTCTCCTGCCACTTCCAGGTCTTACTTGCATAGTCAGAAAATGCTTCCAGCCAAGCTGATGAGAGACAAATGAAAGTAGGCAATAAATGCAGCCTTATAGGGCAGGTAAAGCCCAGGTGCTGGTGCCTAACAATTCTCTAGCTGGGCTTAGTATCTCTTCTGTTCATACCAGGTAGATAAATTCTATTTGTTTTATGTATAGTTGTTATTTTTAGTATTTTATGTTAACCCTACAAGTAATATTAATGTATCCCCTTCTAATATTACTAGATACCTTATATGAATATATTCAATACGTTTTCATATTGAGTTGGAGAAAATTAAACATTTAATTTAATCCACAACAATTTTTTAAGTGAAAGCTACCAAACAGAATTGACTCTTTTCAAGCAGGGCTGAAATATATATCAAAAATAAATATGCAGTAACATACTACTGCTTTTATAAATACATATATTAAAAGGCAAATCAACTTAAAACCTGTACTGCTACTTTGTGACTCCAGAGGGATTCAGGAAAGTCCAGCACTTACTGTGGTCTGACTAAGGCTACATAATCATCTATATTTAAACACTGAAATTTGAAAAACCCCACAAGCTGACCTAAGCCTTTCTCCTTTCCTTGCTATCACTTCCTCCTATAGCAATTCTGATGTCTAGCAGATATTTTGCTTTTTACGTATCTGTTCCCTAGGCTTTGCCTCATTGCAGACTTCCACAAGTGTTTGCACAACATTGGGCACAGCTTCTGAGCAGCGGAAGCAATTGTTTCCCAGCTCCTGTATTTGTCCCTTCAGCTCTCTGCAGTTCAAGTAGAATGGCAGCTGAATGCCAAGGCCTTTGAGGGGAAAAGAGGTGGTTCCAGAAGACAGAGTGAGATTTTTCCTGGGAACAAGAGTAGCTGGAACAGAGGACACACAGGAGGAAGGAGTTGACAGACAGGCTGAACCCTCATTCCAGCAAAAGCTCTGCATCCTGGGCCTCTAGGTCTTGTGTGCACAACTTCTCAAGGGAGAGGTTGGAATTTGTCTAAAAAAGACAGATTCTTAATTTTCTCAGAGTAACTTTATCAGCCCAAGACCTGGAGCATTCCTCTGGAACTGGAGCAACTCAAACCAGTAAGGAACTGAAGCTCAGCCTCAGAACACCTCAAACCCCACTTAGGGCATCCCTTGTGTGGGAGCATCCTTGGCTACATACAAAGATTAACGGATCTCTCTCAAGATCCTAAAAGATGCCCTTTTGACTTCCGTGCTCATTAGGCAAGGTGATGAGTCATGACAAACCACTAGTTTCCATCCTGCTATATGGAGAACACAGGGTATATCCTGTCTTAGAACACAGGCACGGGAGGTATTTGCTTCCTTTTCAGCAGTCTTTCAGTAATCAGACTGTTGTGTAAGTGTTTTGTTCACTGCCAGTATGGTTTTTACAGGGTTTAGCATGGAAGGTCTCTGCTCACGGCAGTATCAGCTCACTCAGTGACGCGATCCTTCAAAAGAAGCAGCAATTCCATTTGCACAAGTCATCTCTGATGGCTGGCAAGAAAATAAGCTGTCAGAATCCCATAATGGATTTGCAGTTCCCATGACAAAAGCCTGGACAAGATCCTGGGCAAAGTGTTGAAGTGATGTAGGGAGAACTTGGGCAACACGGTTCTCCCAGAAACACAGCTTAGGAGTGCCTGGCCTTAGGGCTTAATCTCATGCCTTGACATTTTCATGCCTCAATTGTCTCTCTTACTCCCCCTTCACACAGTCCCAATGAAACTGTAACATTGAGGAAAAGGTGCAGGGAGCTCTCAGAAAACTCCCAGAAAGCTCTCAGAAAAAATAGTGCATTTATGTTCTATTACAAACATCCTACTCTTTTAGACAGATACTCACTCTTAGTTCACGGGCAGGGCTCATTGTAGGTGGGGCATGCTCTTGGCTTCACTTCTGCCCTGGGGATTTCTGCAGATCCATTACTGCCACACACAGGAAATAGCTGAGCCTGGTGGCCATGAACACAAGCACTCTCTGATTTCACTTGGGGATTTGAAGGGGAATTCTCATTTTGTTCTCAGATATTAATGACCTTTCAGCACACACCAAAATTATATAATAAATCTGCAAATAGTAACTAAGAAGAGTGGGATCTCTAATCAAATGTTAATTTAACCTCTGTGTGTGTTCATACATATGTAGAGACACAGAGAGAAATCAAAAGGAAAAAACCAGCAAAACCTCCTTCCACGTAAACTGGTTAAAACTCCAACATCTACAACCTGGCATCAGTGAAACCACACATTAATATAACACAACATATACATCATAATAGAATATAAGCAATAAAACATAACCTTAAGTTCCTAGCAAAATCCTCTCCTGGTTCACACCCTCAGAGACCTAAATGTATTTTTCACTGAAGTTCTCTAAGAGGCACAGCTAAGAAGCAGCACCATCAGGAGTCAGAATCAGTATGTTTTGTCACCTTAATACTCAGTAAGAAGTAGGACAGACAAAGCTGCTGGATCTTTCCCTGGGATGGCCCACACAGCAATGGGAAATGAACATTTATCGCAAAGTTTCTTTTATCAAGTAAATAACAAGTGGTACGCAGGAAACTACAATAAATTATGGGCAAATGATTCAATTCTTGCTCTAAATAAATTTCAATGCTTTACATGCTAAAGATGATTGAGTCTTCATGAGGTCCCCAGATTTGGGGAGAAGTACCTCTATCAATCCACAGATCCCAAAACCACAAAGCTTTAAGTTTGAAAATAACAAGCAGCAAAAGCCATCATGCCAAAAGGATGATATTTTTACTGCACTGAAAGAGAAGACTTTCTCTTCATCACACACATTCCTCCTGGGTTTAAAAATACGGATCTTAATTTAAGCAAAAGTTCAGCATTTGAGCCCATCTTCCCTTGGAATTGTGTCCCTTGCAAGGTATTATCCCCAGCCACAGCAAATAAATGCACAGCATTCTTGCACCAAGTTTCTCTAACAGAAAAGTCTGTTCAGTGCCATAACTCTCATTCTTGTGTCCCTTTGCTAGGACCTAGGATTGCTGTCACTGAAAAAGATTTATTAAAAATATCTGGACTGACCGAGGAAACAAAATCAGTTGTGTTCAGCAGGTCATGCTGCTTTATTTTGCACATAAAGCTTCATCTGTTTGTCATTCATTAACATGTGTAACATGAAAAATACAGGCATGATTTGCAAATCCATTCAGAATTCAAGATGTTTCCCACAGAAAGCTTTGAATACTGCAGTCTCAATTCCTTACTGGATAGAAAAGATTAGTAATGAATTTACTTAATGTCATGCCCCTGAGCAGAGGAATAAAAAATAACTAAAATTAAAGTCCTTGACCTCAAAATAGTGCTAAGGTAAAATCCTGACCCAGTAAAAAGCTTCTCAGTAATTTCAGCACTACCTGAATTCTGGTGGCTTATATCAAGTGAGCAGAAGCTGTCACCATAAGTGGGAATAAGAAATTCAATATCTCAAGTATAGACCCAACACATCTACAAAGAACATCTGTAGCCCTGAAGAAATTGATAATAAGTGATAACATAAATGTAACTGAAACCATCCTAAAGTTATATTATTAAATAAGGATATGCTTTAGAAAAAGCACAAAGTGTACACATCTACTGAAATAATTGGAATGCATGACTATCATAGACATGTTTTAATAAACTAATACATTGTATCATTATCTGCAGAATAATTCCTCGTCATCTAGGAAGAAGTTTTGCAACAGTCATGTGACTCATTTTTACTGTATCTGGGAAATTCCTCTAACGCAATCTCCATGCCAGCAGAGTACAGAGGCTGGGCACAAAACAGTATATAAGCAGGAATCAACAATCCTCACACACAGCAATAATCAACAATCCTCTGGGACTCAAGCTCTCAGAACTAGACCTAAACAACCCAGCAAAAAACTCCTGTCCAACCATGAAAGGCAAACTCGTGGTTGTCCTGGCTCTTCTCCTGATCTCAGCAGCTGTGTCTCAAGGTAAGTAAAGCTTCCCAAAGTCCCCTTGGCTGTAGTTTTGCTCAGGCATCAACTGAGATGCTTGTCCTTGCAGAGTAGCTTTTTATCTGTCTCACTAAATCAGTCACTTTTGAGAGATTTTCAGCACCTCTCATCAGTCAGAAATTTACCATGTTGGTAAAGGACTCTTTGGACCGAAGAGCTACTGACATCTTGTGGGAAATATTTGAGGATGCAACTTGCATTTGCTTTGTTTCTGTTTCACTTGAAGTGTATGTGGCTAGAGACAATTTCTTCTGTGGGTAGACACAGATTTTTGCTCTGAAGTGTTTTAATGTTTCTCTCCCTTCCCACACAAATAACAGTTTATCATTATTTATTTATTGCTTAGTGACAATGCTACCTTAAGGAAGTAATATATAGTTGGAAAGGGAGAGCAAACAATATGAACACAGAAACATGGGCAAACCTCCAATTAATGAACAAATCTAAGGCTCTGTCTCCTGCAGAGTGGCCAAGTTTTTTGATCCAGATGTTAAAACAATGCGATTAACCATACAGTGTAGTCAATATGGTTAGTAACCAAAAAAATGTGGGTTCATTTTTAAAAGATTTGTTAATTTAGTTTCCAATGTACTTGGCCATCAGCTTCCCTGAAACCCTCCCTATAACATGAGAATTTATGCAGCTTGGACTAATGCAATGTTTTAACTGAGAATGTTGTTACAATAGAGCAGCTGTGCTTTATGTCTGATGCATTGACCATAAGACCACCTGTCAGACCCCAATCTGCCTTTTCTGCTCACAGGTAGGACCCTGGCAAGGATGGGAACTGAGCTCCGGTGCCAGTGCATAGCCACTCATTCCAGGTTCATTCCCCCAAAATCCATTCAAGATGTGAAGCTGACACAGAGTGGCCCCCACTGCAAGAACGTTGAAGTCATGTAAGTAGCTCTGCAAGAGGCTCCTTCCTCTTCCCCTGCACTGCTTCCAGGCTTTTAGGCTTCACAGGTACCACAGTCAGCATGCTGACCTCATGCAGCCAGACTTGGTTTTTATTTTGAGAGGGGTGCTTTTCAGTGGAACACCATGTTTTTCACTGTTGCTATGACCTTACACATTCTGGAACTGACTATTGTTTATCTGTCAGGGGACATATTAAATATTTCTAGTAGTAGAACATGAATTTCATGGACTCGACAGTAGTTTCAATCCTGCATTTATTAGGCAGGCAGTCTCAAGGAGAAAAACTAAGCTTCAACAAGCACATTTAGGGAAACAATGAACCAACCTAACCTGGTCTGAACAGAACAAAGACACTAAAATGTTAAAATCCTAATTCTCCTCAAACATCTTTTCACTGCTGGAGGTTTCAGTTGTTGCGTAAGAAAGCTTTACTAATGTAAACAAATCCAAAACAAGTATTCATATATACAGCGAAAGATCATTGGGAATGTGTGGCTGCTTTGAGAGCAGACACAGAGGTTCACACAATTCTGGGTGGTTCTGGTCTCCTCAGTAGTACAACACATAAAGCAAAACAGCCAAGTCTAACCTTGAGTAGTTGGGATGAATTCATTCTATGTCATGTAAAAATGTAAGATTACATTCTGTGAGTAAAACAAATCCATGTAGTAGTTTTCTGACCTTTTTTTATTCCCTGTTTTGCAGAGCTACTCTGAAGGATGGCAGAGAGGTGTGCTTGGAGCCCACTGCTCCCTGGGTACAGCTGATTGTAAAGGCAATTTTGGCCAGGTAAGTCCCATTCCCTCTCTCTCTGCACAGTTAAGTGGCAAACTTCCCAGAAAAAAGCCAGTGTGTAGGACTCCGTAGTGAGACTTCCCATTCTTTCTTAATCAGATTTAAAGAACGGAGAAGCTTCCTGCTAGAATCAGCCTTCCTTTTTCTGGCTGTGCTTAGGATTCTTGCTCAAGCTGATATGTTGGTACTAAATCTCTCAAAACTAAGCAGCTCCATCTGCAGGGATACACATAAGTGTTTGTTTCCCTTTGAAAAACAAGGCTTTCAAAAAGTCTTCTTTCCCTTACTTAGTTGCTATTTTTGAACTAATGAGGTTCTTGCTGTGAGCAACTGCAGAAGCTCGTGCTGTAGAGGTTTCCCAGCTGGACACCAGACATGCACACACTGGAATTTCAATATTTGCTTTCGAAACATCAATTTTATTCTCCCTGTGCTTTGAGACAGCACAAAGGATTGGAAAAAGATCCCTTATCCTAAATTGTTTGTGCAACGCTAAGAAGCGGAACCTGTCTTGAACCTTGTTTTAAATTATTCTCTTCCCTCACCTCTTAACAGGGCTCAACAAAATTCTGACTCTCCTCTCTAAGAAACATCAGGACAGAAAAAATCTGGGAACTGCTTCTGCTCCTTTGTCAAGGGAAATGTTTGGGAAAAGCATCATTCAAGCAGTGCACCATCTTCCACATCCTGCATCAGTGCGGTGATGTTAATTATGGATGGTTTTATTTATTTATCTATTTATTTAACTCTCTGTATTTAAGACTTTCACAATGGTCAGTGTTGTCCATGGGACAACTGAAAGAAAAGTGGTTTGTTGAAGGGGATTGAGAGCCCTTGGCAGCCACTTTAGCCAAACATATGCAGTGAGGTGCAATGCACCTACAGCACAGCTTATTTACACTAAGCCTGATAATTTTGCTATTTCACCAGCAAACTGATGAATCCTTCTGCTCCCCTGGAGTGCACCAGTATGTTGTGTCAACAACAGCTTCTTGAACCACAGTCAGCCTGTGGCCAGACTGTCAACTGTAATGTCTAACTTGAAAAACATAACCTACAGAATGTGTAAGACCGTACTTGGTATTCATCTATTGTGATTTCCATGGTATTTATAAACATATTTATTGAGCAGTTTCTATGTAAGACAGAAAGCAATTATAATTTATTTAATTTCTACTGGATTTTTCATTCCTGCTACTCATTTCTGGAGAAATATTCACAATCTCATTACTGTGTACTTGACTGTATGTCTAATTAGCTACTCCATCAGCTAATGGAAAAAACTGCATTTTAGATACATAGAGTTTGATTGTAAGAGTGTAATTATTCCTATAAATGTACTATTAAAAGTTTTATATAAAAAAACCCATTTGTTATCTGTTTGATCTTTTAAATTTTCATTTGCTTTATTTGAAAATTCTGCTTTACTTTTGCCAGCCTGATTTCCGGAACTGGAATGAAAATTTTTAAGTCCGTGGTACCATAACTCCCCCTTTTATGGTAACCTGGCACCCCTGACTACACTAACAGACTCTTAGAGTGGAGTAAGTGGCTCCCTCTCCTCTCTTCAGGCTGTTCCAAATCCATGGGGACTGGTAAGCTCTAGGGCAAGGCCCCTTATCTAATTCTCTTGCAGATAAGAGTTTTACCCCCAGGTGCCTAAACACCACTAAGTGTCCACTTCAGCCCCACAGTTGTAAATCTCTACTACAACAAAAGGCCACTATTTGACTATCGAAATTGTGACCTTAACTTTGAGTACCCAAAGAGCAAGCACTTGCCCTGGTGTAACAACTGCTTCCTATTCTGATCCCTCAAATGTGGTGTGCTGAACACATGATGCCTGCCTCTCTTAAAAATCCTGTGGAAGGAAACAGGGAATAAGAGAGAAAGGGCATAAGTTTAAAGACTATTGCTTTTAACCAGAGTATAATTGTTTATTTGAGGGATGCACACTTTTATTTCACTTTTATCTACAATCTAGATAGCAATAAAACAGCAGAAGGATTTTTGCTGGGTAACTTTTTGATCACAAAATAAGACAGTTGTCTCTGGCTTGCTTCTTCTTGAAGAACCTTCTCAGTAAGACTGATGCCAGTCCTCTCCTTCACCATTGTTATTTTGGCATCAGCTAGAAGACTTCTGCCACTTTAACTCTAAACAATGTGCCCGGCAGCCCTCCAGCTATCAGGCCATGCAGAAGCCACGGAGGAGAACTGCACACTCTGGAAACATGCAGAACGTGCAGTGAGTGTCTGTGTAACACAGCAGGCAGCTGGCCAGCATGTGATTAAGGGTCAGGATATTTGTACCACAATGAAGGGATGGACTCTGAGATTTCACTGCAGCTAACTATAGGTTCTTGTCCATCTCCTCCTTTTCCCAATCTCATGGAAGTTTCTGCACCCCTTGGTCACATCATTTAGCATCTAGGCTGTCTTTCTACAAGACTGTCAGAAGACCATTGCACTTTGCAGCTGCTGTGTGCATTCATAGCCTTCCTTTCATTTCAGTGCCTTCCACATAACAAAACGCAGCAGAGGTGTTTAAATGTCCTTTCTG
The DNA here is from genome assembly GCA_013400775.1 of Chaetops frenatus. NCBI lineage: Eukaryota > Metazoa > Chordata > Aves > Passeriformes > Picathartidae > Chaetops > Chaetops frenatus. Next base: position 59,776 of record VZTR01030893.1, read on the forward strand.
TCCACTATTCTCTTGGCTCCTTACTTCACCTTCCTTTCAAACCACTTTTATTTCCTTCTTTCACCAAGAGGTTCCTTTGGGGGGCAAAAGAAGTAGCAACTACCAATCGACCAAGCAATGACCTCCTGTCATTTCCTTATCCTCAAACTCCTCTTCCTATGCCTGGTTGCTGGAGTTCTGCTTTTGTATGGAGAGCTGCAATGTGTCCCCTCGAGTTTCCGTGGTTGCTGTCCTTGTAATAACGAAAGTATATTTCTCTCTAACATATAAACACTGCAAACTATAGAGGAAATCATGGGAAGAAATACTGGAAAGTCCCTGAAAAATACTTCTAACTCTCCCTTGGAAGAACAGAGAATGCAAATATACTCGGCCTCAGCTTCTCTGTCTGTGCTGAATATTGGCTAACATAAACACAATATTGGCTAACATAGACATCCTGGTTTTTTGTTAAGTGAAAAACGCATGATCCATGCTTTACTTGATTTTGATTATGGACTGCTTCCCATTCGAAAATGATTGCATTTCTTATGTTCTTATCACATGATAGGGGAGAATCTCATTTCCCCCAGGAAAATTACACACAGGATGGACTTTATAGTGCAGATTTGTTTCGAGCATTTATTCTTGTTTGTAACAAGATATTATGAGCAACTCTACAGGAAACTGATCCTTTGGAAATTACACAAACTGTCCTGGAAACTTTGGGGTTAGCAAATAGGCATTTTGTTTCTATGTGCACAAGTGAAACAAGAATTTTGGCACCTATAAAAATAAGTCTGAGATCTCTGCTGTTGAAAACGGTCATGGAAATTGACTTTAATATTACCTGCTAAATTACTTAATTTATATTACTTATTTAATATTACCAGTTAAATTACTTCTGGTAACAACCATTGGTATCAGTCAGTGCAACAGCTACTTCACAATTCCTGTGGAATTCTGGAGATGGAGATATATAACCTGGCTCACTGATACTGTTTCTGCTGCCCTTTCATGAAACAGGCAGCAGTGTGACATCTCTACAACCTTCTGCAGGCAGATTTCAACATAGCTACCCTGAGTAACTTTTCATCATTAACAAATATCTTTTATTTTAACAAGCATCAACCTTTGACAGGTCCAGTTACCTTATTCTGTGGAAGTTTAAATTCACGAGGATCGTTATTTTTTTGAAAGAAAAGCATTGCACTAGGTTTCCCAGATCCCATCACCACCAACCCATCCAAGGATACTAGCAGAAGTGTGAAGACTACACCACCCAAAGTGTACATTGGCAGCTCCAATATCAGTCTGTTGATTTCTCCTATTCCTTACTAGAGGACAGGTGAACTCGGGAAAATCTAATCTTTTTTTCTTTTGCAGAAAACTTTTACATACATAGACACCCTAAAAAAATCTGTGGAAATAAGAAGTCGTTAGGCAAATGGCTTGAGAGCATATTTGGACCCAGTAAACTAACTTATCTCCAAAGGAGCCTTCAGTTTTTGAGAAGCAGAGCTAAGCAGCTTTTCTGACTCAGCCAAATACAAAATGCCAGAATTCCAAAAGTAATTTTTCAGCACTGAGGTAACATTCACACTGCACTCTTAAGATTCACGATTTCTAGCTTTTTCCTTGAAATAATTTTCCAGAATGATGAAAGCTTCATAGCTCATAGGAGATGCAAGTTAGTAAGTCCACCCTCTTAGCCTGATTCTTTTGTTAAAGACATATATTACATATTTGCACAGAAATAAGGAGACTTCAAAAATACTGTCAATTCTTTTCCTCTTCTGTTTTCAAGGTTACACTTTTTATAAGTTTCCAAACAGATAGGAGAACCAGAATTCAACTGTTGTGTTAAAGCCTAAATGTCAATAAAATTGCAAAAGCTTGAAATACCGTTTCTGTGTGAACTGTGTCTAAAGCATCAGTGGCAGATTTCATGAACAGTGAGACAGACATGAGAATGAGAGCATGGGCCACATGGGCTTCTTTTTACTTGATGCAGAACTTCTTGAAGGAATGTGTGAGAATGAGCCACTGTGTGAGGGCAAAGCACAGGCACAGATGAAACAATTACAGCGCAGTTAAAAGGCAAGGTCTCTAACTGAAAGCCAGTAGCTATTCACATGTACTCAGGAAAGCATAGCCACCCGCTATGTATATATAGGATATTAATCATATGCAACAGATGAGTGACTCCTGTTCTCCCTTTGGTCAGGCTTTTGCAAACATAAAAAGTAAAGGAGAAGGAAAATATACTAAGCCCAGAAAAGGACCAAGGAGCAGAACTTGAAACACACCCTGCCATCCATCGCTCTTACCGAAAATTAAGTTTTTCCATGTAGACGTCAGACCTTTGTGTGAAAGGCACTTAGTCACCCAATACAAACAGTGAAGAGCAAGTGACTTGTCCAAAAACCTGACTCTTTGAAAGTTTTGTGTTTGTCTTATCAATAACCAATAAAGGAATGCACAGCCACTCAGCTGGTTCATTGCTGAGCTAGACATTGCCAGCAGCAGACCCATAATCAAGCAAATAAATATATGTTTGCTGACTTACTGAATCTCTGTAGTTAAAATTCTGTCAGCTCCTCATTTTCTGCTTTCTTCTCTGTTTAGTACTTCACCTCTGACAGCAAAGCTGTCATTCGGCGAAGGAGAAGCAATTTACGTAAGCACTGCTCACCATGAACACAATTTCAATAAGAAAAGCCAAAGAAAACAGGCTTTGTTGTAGCTGGTTCATATTGAAGAGTGCAGTTTCACCCACTCCTTGTTAACACCAAGGAAAACCCAAGTGTTTTTTGCAGACATAAATCTTTCACCAAAGTCAGCAGGAGAGACTCAGCTGAGAAAGAAACAAGGGGAAGAGCTATCAATCTACCTGCACACACCTGATCTGTTGGCAGGCCAAACGCTAGAGTAATTTCCATGTTAAAAAGTTCTCACAATACTATTCCTGCTTGGAGGAAAGGATGAGAGAGAGCTTGCAATGTCTTCTGATACTAAAATAACTATTGAAAAAAGAAGAAGAAGCAAATGCATGAAAAGTACCCTGTATAGTTTGTTTCAAATGGTGTGTACCAGGAACACAAGCCCAGGTGATCCAGATGGAAAATCTGCTGGTGGAACAATGCTCCCCTAGAAAAATGAGGATTTAAACAAACCGAAAAAGCCTCATTAGAAAGCAATGTTTTTGTCAAATTCAAGCTTGTATGCAAGTGCTAAAGGCAAAGTTCATCTAAATTAAACTAAACTTAGCTCACAGCAAAATAGTATTTGGAGCTAAGTGAAGTTATTCCTTTCAGTCAATGTCCTGATCAAGTCCACTGTATGGGGATTTTTACTGTTTAAAAGAAAACCAAGGGTAAAAATGCTGAATTTCAATTAAATCAAATGTTGCTTTTTTCAGTAGCCTATTTTCTACAGAATGCCCCTAGCTTGCTTACTCTCCTGCCACCTCAGTTTACTCCTGGCAGCAGCATTCACTAGCAATTTTAATTTCTTAGTTCTTAAGAAAGAAAAAAAGCTTTGCTCATGTTTGTTGCCATAACTTTTAGCACAATGTGTTGGTATAGTCTTGTACCCTACATGTATTGAAGTCATTTGGAGTCATACTATCTGGAAATTTTACACAAGGAAGAAAAAAAAAGAAGGAAATACAAGATAACGGGGAAGAAAACCATTGACAGTAACCTCAGTGGTGATCACATTTACCAAAAATGTTATCAGTGTGTTTCCTCCAAATATCTGCTTCTCTAAACACCTCCCTGTAACAGGCTGAGAGGATACATGTCCCTCTTGCTGCTTTGTAGGCTATTTTGGATAATTCAGTAACAATTAAGCATTCATCAGTATTATTTTTCCTTCCTTTCAACAAGTAGCAGCCATTTTTTGTTTCCAGGAGCAATCCATTTCATTTTACTGCAGAGTCCAAATACACAAAAGACTGAACCTGCACATGGCACTCAAAGGGCTGTAATAAAGTGTTCCCTGAGATGGCAGCTTTGGTGTCTCCTAGGGTGTAAGTCAAATATGACTCCATTGTTTTTCCTTTATTGCAACACAACTGATGAAAGTAGCAGACAGGATTGAAGTCTGGGTGTCATGAGAGGAGACTTCAAAGATTTTGTGATGATTCCAGTGAGTGTTTCCATTTTCTTGTGGTTAGATGTCTCGTGTCACTGTTTTCCCAAGTGATGCCATCACTTTAACCAGAAGACCATAACTATCCAAAGCACACTCACAAAAATTACTCACCTCCACTGAATCTGCAAACTGAAATTGCCTTAAGTCGTGTTGGGAGGAATGTTGATGTTGGGGCTTTGGACTGGTTTTTTTGGGGGGTGAAGAGTTCATTTTTTAAGAGACTTGTGTTTTCTTTACTTCCGGTTATCTGCAGATGGAACAAATTTTTATGTATTTATTTCCAAACAGCTCATTTCCAAGCAGAGTGAAATCTTTGTTATCAGGCTAAAAGTATAAAGGTGGGAGGACTTTGCTTGCACAGTTTCTTTGAGGGGTCCCCATGGGAAGTAGACTTCACCATAGTTAACAATGTCCTGATAGGGAACCTGTATTTTAATGCAGATGAGCTGTTCATCTTGAACTGGAAACACGGGTTTATGTTTTCAAACTGAAAAAAACCCCATGTTTTTAAAATTAGTTTCTTGGTCATGCTCCCTAGGGAGACGCAGATATTTCTATCCACCACTGGCAGCATATCAGTAGTTCTATTTCACTTCTCCCATGCTTGGATAATACTACAGGAACAACACTTAGCTGCTGGAGGATACGCTGTATCATGTCTGTGTGAGGCACTGGCAAGGTTTAAGTCCTGCTGTCAGATGTTAGAACCAGAACTCAGTGTAGTTATACCTGAATTCCTGTGCAAACCATACAACCAAGTGCTCCAGCAAGCACAAAACCCGTCTGCAGTACCTAAGAGCCCAGAGCAGGTAATCTGCCCCTTCTACTGAATAAAAAGGGCGCTCCTGAAGTTCACTCAGATCCAAGGGCTAAAGCCTGCAGGCAGTTCATAGGATGAAGAGCATTTTCTGCTGCTGGGAAGGCCAAGAGGAGCTCTTTCTGCCTTTCAGAAGCCGTGATAACCTCAAAAACTTACCAACTGAATAACTGTGTGGAAGGAGTCACACAGTTGTAATCTTTGTTCAGGATCATGGCTGCCACTAAAAAGCTGGGAGATTCTTCCCCCACAGCAGAGGTAAGAACAAATTGCTTAAACAAACCCAAAATAAAGTCCTCCTTTCCTTATATGTTAGGTGTAAAATACCAGAACCAGTGAGTCTGTCACCAGCCAGTCACCTTTTGGGAACTGTTGTATGTCCAGGAATCCCACCAAGTAAGGTGACAGTGAAACTACAGTCTCTGTAGTCCCATCAGTTATCTCAGAAAAGGTAAGTTGGCACCTGAAACTGAAAAATGGAGAAATGATTGCCAAACACATGGATTTCAGAGCCAACCCATTCTATTTGCCAAGGTAATGCTTGAGTAATACAAACACATTCCTTTTAGCTATCAACAGTGCATATGTGTTCATGCTCTGATTCCCAGCAGTGGGCACAGGTGAAGAACCTCTAACTATGTGGAAGGGAAGCAGAAGGACATAAGGGCTCCTGAATGTTAAAGTTAGGTGAAGATGCAGCAAGGCGGGCGGGAAGATACTGAGCATCATTTGCAATGGATGGTTATTTTAAATATGAATTTTCACATCTAAAAAGGTATTACAGAAATGAGCACATAACAATGCGTGACGTGTGCCATGATGCAGCTGGCAAAATGGAGTTGGGATTCTCTGTGACACAAGTTGAAAAACAAGACACTCTTGTCTCTTACACCTTTGGTATAATTTTCAAGGCCATATGGACTGGAAACACTTCAAAACTTGAGAAACACACTGAGGGAATTAATTGAGGGAAATAAAACACCTGATAGACAGAAAACATACTTGGCACAAAACTGTAGCTTGAAGTTTGGTTACTGCCTCCAACAGACATGTTTGTTCTATTCATGACAGAGCTGGATCCACAGGAGGAATCATAGGTGTGAGGGAACAGCACCCCATCATAGCCAAGGAATACTATGAAACATACTGGTATATGTAAGAAAGGTAAAATAAGGAAGATGAGAGTATATCAGCAGTATATACCCTCTGACTTTAGACAGTACTAGGTAGCAGTGACTCGACAGATCAGAATAGAAATCATTCCTAATCAAAACCCTGGAGGAAATAAGACTGCTCCTTCAGAGATTGGCTATGTGAAATGGTTCCTAGGCCATGATAAAAGTTCACCTTACACTTGTATCTGGGACACATCCTCCAAAGTAATTCTTGTGCACTTAGGAGGAGTCCTCACTTGTTGAAGTGAGACATCTCTTGTTTAATTGTCTTTTAGCTCTCCTGGGCCTGCTGCAAGTGAATGGCTCTCACTACAGGTGCCAAGCCAAATAAATACCTGATCTGGGAAGGCACACAGCCAAAGTCTGCAACAAAGCCACCAAATCACTTCCTGCATGTAATGAAATAAGGACAGGATAGTGTGAAGGTGATTGAGCCATGTGGCTTATTCTCTTTATGTACCTACTCAGGGCCTGCCTGAGCTGGGACTGCTTTCAGTGCCCTGGTAACCCCAAGACCCGTACTAAGGACACTGAGAGATTGCACAGAGTCACAGAATCTCAGCATATCTTCACACAGCAGCTTCAGCTAAAGAGGTGAGCGACTTGAATGGGAATTTCAGTGAGGCTAATACAAACATTGTGGTGAGTTGTGTCCCAGCTACACTGGCACCACTATTCACAATAACTAATTTAAACTTAATTCAAGATGATCTTCAAGGTCCCCTTCCAATCCAAACCATGTCATGATTCTATCTGTACCACTTGCACTCAGTGCATGGCAAACTTATCTATAATGAAAGAGATAGGGCAGCAGGCAGGGAAGAACTCAGCTTTCTAAAGTGGTGCTGTCTGCTCCCTATCTTTTCCTTACTTGCTAAAGGAATTTTGCTGAAGGTGGTGAAGGGACACAAGGCAAAGGGTATAATTTAAGAGAGTTCCTCCACAGCTCAGCCTTGTTGCTGCTGTCATCTGGACTGAAGAGACCTTACTCACTCCCACAGAAGGGAGCTAAAAGCAATCTGAAATCTGCAGGTACAAAGCCTTACTCAGGCAGGTGGTCTTGCATGTTGAAATAGTACCAAAGACACCCATTTGCCTTGTTCCAGGCCTGTTTGTGCAAGTACTGACTCAGAAGACCAGGCTCTGTACCATCTGCAGCACCGCAACATGTCCATGACCTGACTGCTGCTCTTCTTGGCACATGACTGTGGCGGAGAGCTAGCCACAGAGTTTCACACATTGCTGCTCCATGTCTAAAAACAGCCTCACACATCAGACCCCAGGAGACTTCTGGAATTTCCTCAGCAGTAACCACTGTGGAATGAGTCTGATGGGTCAGTCCTTGTGAGCAGTCATGCAGTCATAAAGCCAGGCGCTGTCACGTAAACTATCCTTACTCAAGTGTACTGTCCAAGAACAATGTGTAATCTGACTGTGCATGAATGACAATGAGTGATCTGCTCCCCACATCCATTCAGAGATGGATCTGCCAATGATAGTTGCAATGACCTGAAGCAGATTATCAGTGCGTCATCCTACCTGCTTATTGCCTCAATTTGCTACAGCTGGGCAAATCCTTCTTCCTGCAAAGAACATGGCACTTCCTTGGGACAACCGTATGGGCAACTCGCAGTCCAAGGCTTGTGTGGCTATAACCTGGAGGGAATGGTGATTCTACCTCCATGATCTCAAGGGATCTCAAGGGATCCCAGTGAAGATTTCTAATTAGTGGCTGCCCCTAAGCTGACCATGTAATTTCCTATTAAGACCAAGCTAAAAGCCAGCCGCTTCTAAGGATGTCATTACCAAGCTGCATCTGGAAAGAGGTCCAAATTAGTCATTAGATATTTCCTGATAACATAAGGCAATCACTATTTGCTTGTGATGTACAATCTTCCTACAGGGCTGATCTCCTGAGGGACTAAGCCAGCAGCTGTATGAAGCAGCTGAGCTGCAGATGATGAAGCCCCAGGAACGAGTCTTTGTGTCCCATCAGCTTGCTATCTAGTTAATCCCTTGGTAGGACTGCTTAACATGCTGTATCTTATCTGTTTCAGGTCCTGACCTGTTTTTTTTTCAGACAGTACATTTAATCTAAGGCATTCAGGCAGATGGGGCAAGACACACGACAGCCTGTGTGTCCTGACCTGGAATAAATTGATTTGCTGTACCCCACTCATGTTCACAAACATCCGTGGAAGAAAACAGATCTGCTACAAGAAAACCCCAACAAGACATGTAAAGTGCAAAATTATATTTCTTACTAAAACTTATTGCAAAAGACAGTGTGCTCACCATAACTGAACTAAACCTATGTTTAGTAAATAAAATTTGGAAAACCTGCATCTCATTTTCATTAAAAGCTCACAGAAAACTGCTATTTTGCTTCTTTTTAATTGAACTTATCAAAATGCCTTGAATGGAATGAAGAAAAAGAGAGTGACCTATGTATGCAGAGGAGTGGAACGGAAGGCTTTCAGTAGTGGAGTGTAGGTATGGAAACCTGTGGGTCTCCTAATTGCAGGGAAAAAAAGATTTCCAGTTTTCAAAAGCTAGGTGAAGAAAGAGGTGCTCAGGGGAGCAATGCCCACTGAATAAGAGTGCATGGTTGCACAGGTTTAGGCAGCAAGGCAAGCTCCAGAACCCAAATTCCCCTTTGGCTCAGCACCCTGCACCCTGAAAGCTAGCGGAGAACGCCCACAAAAAGTCCTCAGCTCCTTTCAGAGAATGGGGTCCCAGCAGACCCTGGGCTGTTCTCGGGATGGTGCAGTGCCACGCTTTCCTCGCGCCCAGACCTGAAGGAGCCGCTGTGCCGGGAGAGGCAGCGCTTCTCTCTCCCCGCTGCTTCTTTAGCGCTACACACCCACCGGTGGAAAGGGGCCAACGGGACACTGCCCCCCGGTTACACTCCGGGAAATTCCCCGCCAGCTCCCGGCAGGGAATAAAAGCACGGGAGGGAAAGGGGGCCGCCCCGCCGGCTCCTGCACCCTCTGCGTCGCTCGTACCAGCCATGAATCCGCACCTCCACCTCCTCCTCCTCCTGGCCGCTGCCGCTCTATGCCAGGGTAAGCGGCCGAGCGGATGTTACCCATCCTTCCGCCGCCGGGCCTCGGCAAGGGTGGGCGGGGGGCCGGGCCCGGCGGGGGACCGAGGGGTTTCGGGGGACCCCGGAGCCGAGGCTGAGAAGGCTCCTCCCGCCTGCCAGGTGCGCCGCTGGCCGGAGAGCTGCGCTGCCGCTGCGTGCGGACCGTGTCCGAGGTAATCCCGCCGCGGCGCCTGGCCCGCCTGGAGTTCCTCGCCGAGGGGCCGCACTGCTCCGTGCCCGAGGTCATGTAAGTGCCTGGCCCCGGCCCCTGCCTTTTCCCACAGCCCCTACCCCTGCCCCGGCGTCACCCCTTCCCTGTCTCGCCCGTAGAGCCACGACGAAGCAGGGACAGATGGTCTGCCTGAACCCCACCGCACCCTGGGTCAAGCTCCTGGTCACCAGGATCCTCCGCAGGTACCTGCCGGGCCAGCTGCCGCCAGCACCTGGGGCCAAACTTAGTTTTTGGAGGGGCTTAAACCCTAGAATAATGAGCCACATTCTGCTATTCATTCCTGTAGGGAATTCTGGTTAGTTATGCCAAAAATGTTTCCAGAAAATGGCTTTCTTTGTTGGGGAAGAGACAACCCAGGAGGTTGTCAGGGAGAGTATCCACAGCAAATGCCTGATTAATTGCGAACTTAGCCACAGTAGGTTCCATCATCACCACCAGGCATCTTTTCCACACCTCCTATGGGATTTATTATTTGGTGTATGAAAGAAAACTTATAGAAAAATTTCCTGGCAGGCTTTACGATTTGAATTCTGCCTATTGCAGCTCACCCAACAAACTCTGAGGGAAGGAACATCTTGGAATGAAGTTATGTGTTTGCCACAAGATACCAGGAAACAGATGCTATGAGAACACAATAGCTCAGCTTTCTAGTTTCGATGAGTTTGTAGATCAAATGTTCTATGTTTCGTTCCCTCTCCTCATATTTGTTATTGCCTAATCCTATGTATGGTTTTATTGACTGAGATAAAGTGATTGAATCTGTTTGATAAGAGAGTGGAAGCTTTGCTGGACACCTCTCAAGCAACATTCTCACTATTTGCTCCACATTTGTGCAAGCTCCTTCTTGCCAAATACTATTTGCCAGTAAGTTCTTATAAAACAGCATTAATATCTGAAAAGAAGATGGGCCCATAGTGAAGATGATTTTGCAAATGTCTGCAGAGAGTGTGACAGGAGAGGTTTGAATGGATCATGCTGATGATCAGGGTAATCCTTCAGTCAGGAATAATAAGACTGCTGTCTGGCACTTAAACTTTCAGTGCCCTTGCAGGATTACATGGGAATAAAACCTGGTTCAAGCAAGAATATTTTGCTGAATCTCTTTTTTCTACTCCAGCTCACTAGCCTTTAATGCAGAATGCCTTGGATCTTTTTGCACGAGATACTGTCTAATGAAATCACAAATTTTGCCCCTGAAGTCTTTTGCCCCTGTTCAATACTTAGAAGAGTTTGATAATTTCTATGAAATTGTGGGAGTTTGGGCCGTGACTGGTTTGGTTTTTAACCAGATAATGTTGGGGTTGGTTAGTTGGTTTGTTTTTAAATGAGTTTACACGGAAGTATTTGGTATTTATGCACAAGATCTAAAGGAACAGTAAATGTTCTGGAGAGACTTAGACATTTTATGTCTACTTGTATGACATACTGTCATAGCTCATAAAGAATAACTAATTTTTATTATTCTGCATTGGAAAATTGTATGTAAAGACATGGATTTCGCATGATAATGTAATGAAATATAAGATGCAATAAAAATGTTTTCCTGCTGAAAAATATCCCGGTTTTTTGTGAATTCCATGTTAAACGGACCTGTGTACCTTTGTCAGTTGGGCTAGTGGGATGCAGGGAAGCAGTGACCTCTGTGTACCCAAGGATTCCAGGATACACCTGCAGATCAGTTCTCTGAAATGTCCAGGGCGCTTAGTACCAAGAGAACACGTTTCTATATTCAGAGGCACATTACTTAAACCCTCTGATCTGCAGGTGATCTAGCTGCTGATGTGAAGAGAGATTAACCCCAGGATGGATGTATTGAATCCAGGCACAGCCCTTTAATCTCCAGGAATTTCTATTCTGGTTTACTTTGAAGTGGGCTGTGTTGAAAGTTAAACGCAGTTTGCTGGGTGGGAAAGAGTAACGGTGTTTGCTATGGTAAGAAACAGTAATAAGTTTGCAACAGTAAATTTGTTTCCAGAAAAAAAGTTGTTCAGGTCCCAGCTGTAACAAGGATCTCTGACACTTCTAAAAGGCAAGAATCACCTTGTCTGGATGCTTCAGTGTGCATTTGTTATGCAAACAATCTCTTCTTCGTGGTCACTAGGTACATGGTACTTGTTTAGTGACAGATAAATCAACTGCTGTTTGCATATGAAATCCAACAAAACCTTATCTGAAGGCACAACCACATCCTGGCCTTGCTGACATGGGTGAGTCATGAGCATTCTCCTGTGACACCTGAGGAAAGCTGGCACATCCCCAGAACACCAGACAGACAAATGCAGGTATATGGAAATCTGTCTCCTGTACACACCCATGGGCAGAGAGCATTAAATGTTCTTCCATTTTCTTGTCACCATTTTTTCCTGCCATTTAAGGGTGACCTGAAACTGTTGCTCCCTCTTCAGGATCTTGAGAAAGCCCTACCTGCACTGGCCACCTCTCAACAAACTCCAGTGTGTCTGCACTCATAATGGCTTTCCCCCTGGGAATGGTGCTTGTCTGAAACGACCACATTACCCTGTTGCACCATGTCTGTCTCAGGAGCAACGTGGATTCCAGTGAGAGCTACATCCAGCTTCACTTTATCAGAGCAGCAGATATTTGCAAAATCCCAAGGCAGATTTTTCAATTTCCCTGCCTAGTACACACCAACAACCATGACTAAAACACTGACAATAATCAGATTCCTTCAAAAGCTGAAAAGTATAATTTACCTGCAGGAATAGATGCCTATTTTATATGCTATTTTTGAAAACCATGGCTCAGTAAAAACTTCTACAGTTCTTCCCTTCTGCTCTATGTCATCTGTTTTTCTTCAGATGCAAGTTAACCTACTAAAACAGCAATGGAAATATCTTGTGCAACTCCGGATTTTTGCCTCCCACCCAGTTTCTAGCAAGAAAGTACATTGCTCAACAAAAAATGTTAGTAAAACAGGACACATTAAAAGCTTCTCAGGTTTTTAAAGTCCTCATGGGGCTCAGGAAATGTTATCATCCATTCTTTGAAATTCTCAAGATATTAAGCCTGACTAAAGTTAATCTTCACTGCACCCTAAGAGATTCATCTAAGTGCCTGTAGATAAATCAAATGTACAAAGTCACAATAAGCCTATCATTGCAACTTAAAACTAAGTTTAACACTTGAAATTGCTGTTTGTTTGTTAGTTTATTTGGGGCTTTTTTTCCCCATAGAACTGGAAAGAGTTTTGTTTCCATGTAAAGTTCCAGCTCTGAGTAAATAGCATATTTTGTGCTATACTGTAATGAACTTGATGAACTGAAAACATTTATAAAATATTTCGATGAATGACTAGGAAATAGCTTTGTTCTCTATAGCTGCAGACTGTGGAAGGAAAATGCTTTCACAGAGGAAATAAATATGCTTACTCTGCAAGGGTACTCAAAAATGATGACTGTCACCACCTGAATAACATGTCAGTCGTCTGTAAAGACCTCTCTAGGAAGGCATGAAAATTCCTTGAAAAATATATTCCATTTAACATTAAAAATAGAGGAACACCTTTGCAAAAACCCAGCCAAGCACCTTGCTCCATGGATCTGAGCTCACTATCCTCTTCCACACAGAAAGAGTACACTCAGAAGTTATCACCTGCCAAGATAGCAACAATTATTATAGAGTTTGAGGGTTTATGCCACTACTAGTTGATTAAAGTAGCTGAACACATTGCAAATGAAGGCACTCTAATTAAAGGGAGGGGGGTTTCCACAGTCAGGATAAATAAAATCAAGTTCTTATGCCCTCTCTGCAGAAACAGCTTGGCACAAAAAAAGAAATAGCATACACAGGTTTTCTTAAACAAAGCTCCCCTACCGACAGCGGAGATTTACCTTAAGGATGAGTTTCTCCCGTCCCTCAGCTCGGCCTGCTCCGCCGAGACCTGGATCCGGCTGCTTGTCCCGGCTCTTCCCCTGGTCTCTCGGTTGCGGTGCTGCTTCCACCTACGGGCACCGACCGACATGGCTGCGGCCACCACAGGGTTCTTCTCCCTCGCGCTGCTGCTCCCGGGCTCGGCACCGCTGAGGCGCTGGCGAACCTTCACCTCCCTCCCGGCGACCCGGGCCGGCTGCAGCGCCAGCAGCGCCCCTCGCATCGCCGCCAGGTACGCGGCGCCGATCGGGGAGTTTTTCCTCCTCGCCCCTTGGTCCTCATCTTCCTCGTCTCCCTCGTCCCCCTGACGCCGTGGCGGGAAGCGCGCCGGGCAAAAAGGGCGCGAAACACCTGAGGGGACGGCGGGCTCGGCTCCCCGGCCATCGCCCTTCGGAGGGGACCCCCACAAGCGGGATGGTGGGCACGGCTTTCCCCAGGTTGTTCGGCCTTTTACGGTCACCTCCACCGTAAATGCCGGCATTCCTCTGTTCGCTCTGGACGAAATACCTGTGCCAGAATGAAAACGCGGGCGGCAGCCTGACAGAAAAAAACACACAAGTTTTTCTGCCTGACAGAAAAACCACACAAGTTCAGCAAGGGAAAGTAGAGACCTTCAAATGTCTGCTGGAGACAAAATTTTGCTGTTAAAAATAAAACAAAACAAAACAAAAAAACAAATTTTAAGAGCCAGGAGATCTGCAGCTGTGGGACATTACTGCTGCAGTGTGTCTAATTCCCCACAAAGAATATAGCAACTTTGTGAACATAGAGAAGGGAATACCAACTGTAATACATGTAAAACTCTCTTGGGGTCTATATAATTTTCAAGATGCTTTGAAAAAATACACACACTTTCAATAAAGAAAATGCCACGATCTTAGAGAGTCTTATATATCTGACATCAGCAATACAAAATCTTTGCTGAACTTTTAACATGAAAAGTACATTGAAAATTGTGAACTGACATAAAATTTCTGGGGTTTTTTTTAGTTATGTGACTGACACGGAGTGAAGTTACCTTCTGGGATTGTCTACAAATGAATGTTATCCTAAACCTTTAAGTCATCTAGTGAGTAGATCTATCAAAACCAAAATCAACTGAAGAAGGGTTTGGCAAGTGACAAGAGGATGGACATAACAGGTATGGAGATTGTTGGGAACTTCAGTGTGAATTTGCTTTGTTTTAAATTCATAAAGACATCTTTTGTTGACTTCAGTAGCAGTGCTAATTTTATCTGCATACCCAAGAAAAAGCAACATAAAATGCTGGGTTGTGTTTTGATGATTTGTTATCAGAATAAAATAATTTTAATTTGTGACTTTTTTTTTCCTTTAATAGAATAAGCTTTAATGTAAGATCCACAGGAAGATCCCCGTATCACACAGAATTTGTAATGTGTGGTTAGACTGCACACTAGAATTCTTGGCATCTTCTGTAATTCTTAATGATTCTTTTAGAATAACCCAAAAGACGAGTTAAACCCAATTGAGATATGTCAATCAAGCTTAAGAGAAGCTTCCTAAGGCTGAAAATCCATGTTCTCTGCTGCTGTACTCCTGGCAGGGAGCTCAAGCGCCAGCTAGACACCTCATTGTCACTCCTGCAGAGTCCTATAATGAGTCACAGTCTTCAGAAAGCATCATGGCAAAGCAAATACTCCTCACTGTTGTACCTATAGCACCCGGTCAAGAAAGAAAGACACAGATCCCCCACAATTAGGAGAACAGCTGAGGCCCCCAAAAGGAGAGAGAGCCGTTTATTTTGATACACAATTTTATAGAGTTTGCAAAGTGTGAGAGGATTGGAAGATGAAATCCCACTTCTCAATCAGACTGGTGCAGTGACCAGTCAGTCAGCTTTCCTTCTCCAGGAAGGAATGTAAACAAAACTATTGTTTTTAGTACAGAGCGTGAGAAAATCTGACTCGAGAACATAAACTTTTCAGAAGGCTTTCAAAAACAGGGTGACACCTCACTATTACAAATTGAGCTGATCTGAAGGGCACTGGGAAATGGCAAAGTCTGAGCAGAATCTGCTTAAATTTAGAGCACATTTTATGTTCCTTGCAATTCAAATGGACTACCTGGTTTGTTTGGCTAATGATGAAAACCAGTGAAAAAGTCAAAATGGCACGCAAATATCTGACAGAATTTGGAGACTGTCACTATACAGAAAGAGTTACTACTTCTAGCAGGAGTAGTTGTTATTGTCTATCACTTATTTTGTAGTACAGAAACTGTTGTTTCAGATAAATCAGATCTAAATTATTTCCTTGTTTCTCCATGAAAACATGCATTTAAATATTCCAGTATTGTTTTTGAATGGCATTATAAATGTTTATCACTGTTTTTACTAGTATTTATTTTATTTCCTTTCTAAAAGTGATACCAGAATCACTGATAAAATCCTCGCCGTCCCCTCAGGTGTTTCGCGCCCTTTTTGCCCGGCGCGCTTCCCGCCACGGCGTCAGGGGGACGAGGGAGACGAGGAAGATGAGGACCAAGGGGCGAGGAGGAAAAACTCCCCGATCGGCGCCGCGTACCTGGCGGCGATGCGAGGGGCGCTGCTGGCGCTGCAGCCGGCCCGGGTCGCCGGGAGGGAGGTGAAGGTTCGCCAGCGCCTCAGCGGTGCCGAGCCCGGGAGCAGCAGCGCGAGGGAGAAGAACCCTGTGGTGGCCGCAGCCATGTCGGTCGGTGCCCGTAGGTGGAAGCAGCACCGCAACCGAGAGACCAGGGGAAGAGCCGGGACAAGCAGCAGGACCTGGTGCGCAATGGACAGGCGATGCTGAAGGACGGGAGATGTTGAGGGAAGGGCGGTCCTCAGGGAGGGGCGGCCAATGGGGTATTTTTATCTAGCGTATAATTTTATAAGAAGAATCTTTTAGAAAGGACAAGCCATTAAACTCCAGCATGCACACGGTCTGCGGAAGCACCTGAGCCACATTCCTTTTGGAAACACCTTACTCATCAAAAACTTTGCCAGGACCATAGCAGAACATAGTTGACACATCTTTCCAAAGCTTTTCCCAACTTTATAAAGGAATTTTCCCACTGTCAGTAGGCTGGTGAGGGTGCTGTTATTATTTTGGCAAACTTTTTATATTATATATATATATATATCTTGGTTTGTTTTCTTCTTCCACTCCTCACAGACGATTTTTTTACTAGAAAATCTGCCATTGAACGTGACAGAAGGCAGCAGTATGCAAACTGCAATCAATTCCATGAGACTTTCGCCTCAGAAAACACGAGGGTGCAGGGAAAAGCTATGAGGGGCGTCGATGCCTGTCCGTAGAGCTCTGTGTCCGCCCAATCCAAATTGTGAAGGGAACAGCAGCTCACGGGAACCAAAGGCTGCAGCCGAAGCCGGTGTTTGGGGCGTGGTCTGCGTGGCTCCAGCTGTACCCTGAGGCTGTCACGTCGACCGGCGACTCCGCCCGTGCCTCAGCACCTGCCGTCCTTCAGGTCCGACCTTCCCTCGGCTCCACCCGTCCCTGAGCTCTGCCCGCTCCGGCCGCGAACCCGGTGCCGGCTGTGGCCCCGCCTCCTCCCCTCGTCCATTGGGTGCGGCGGCGCTTCCGTCCGTGGGTTCCGACCGAAATGGCGGCGGCCAGCAAAGTCTTCTTCTTCTCCTCCGCCTCCTGCTCTTCTGCCGCGCTGCTGCGCCCAGGCTGGGGGCCCGTGCGGCGGTGGCGAACGCTCATTCGCAGCACCAGCAGCTCCCCTCGCAGCGCTGCCAGGTACCTTGCGCCCACTGTATCTTTTTTTGTCTTCATTCTCCTCCTCCTTCTCATCCTTCTCCTCATCCTCGTACCCCTCATGGCGCGGCGGGTCCTAAGGGCGCGAAACGCCTGAGGGATCAGCGGGCTCGTGTCCCCCTCGATCGCCCTTCGGGGAGGATGCCCTCGGATCTTCGCTGACTGCCGCGGTTCTTCCCGGGGAAACGGGGAAGAACCAGCGGGAGGGCGGGTGGCGAGCGGGCCCTGGCCTTGGTCATCCATCGAGCATTTAAGCGGTGGCCCTGAAACTGAAGTAGCCTTTGCGATGTGACCCCTCTTGCCCCCTCCCAGAGGGCAATCTGTGAGTACACGTTTGCTTCCTCCTAGTACCTTAAAGAGCCTGTCAGTGGATTTGTACAGAATTACTGTATATATTCATCATTTGGTGGCAAACAGAGTGTGCTCTGGTGCAGTGGGGATCTGTGTCCTGACAATAATCACCCTCTGCATTTAATTTACTGTGCTGTCTGCACAGGGATTCTGGTGTTGGTTTTGCAGCAGTGCAGCTCTGAGCTTTTGCCTGGGTGTGCATGGGAGGATTTCTCTGAGCTCCTGCATGTGAACCTTTTCATTTATATGTAATTGTCTTAAGACCTGGCTGAAAGTTGACTGAAGAGGTTCAATAGATCAGAAGTGCCAATGCTGAAAGCACTGTCTTTGTAATTTCAAGAATAAAACGATGAGTGAGCTGAACAGCCATTGAAATAAGTATCTGACCCCTTGGATGTTCTGTGTGTTGAGAACTGATTCTGCCAGTTTTGGGACAAACAGCTGTATTTCTGGAGCAGTGCATATCCTACTTCTTTTCTGTGCTGCTAATAACTGTTTTTTTCCAGTTCTGCAAGAAATAGGTGTTCCTGCACTAATAATTTTCTAGAGGTTTTTATGGGGTGTGGGATGTGTCCTGTTGTGATGCTTGATATGATCTCAGGCTTTTAGAGTAAAAATTGATCTAAAATAGCAGTGCAGACCTTTGTTTTTGTCATGTCCTGCAAGTCACCGGATTCATAGACAAGAAGAATTTTCTGTTGTAAATCCATGCTGGTTTCAGAGTAGGAGCATCCATGGATGAGTGGGGTAACAGTGGGACAGGATGGTGTAGTAACACATATTAAGGCTGTCATTTAACTTGGTCATGAAATCTGTCACAGATCTATCATTAAACCTGTCATTGACCACCACCTGGTCAATGTTTTAATGTGTATGAAATTCACAATAATAATAGGTCATGACTTAGTTTCCATGTCTTGAATAACCTGCTGCTGTGTGAGCTTATTGTAGAGGCGATGCTTTATTTGTTCATGCAGTTCTTGTATGATATTTCCATCAAAGGACTTACACTATTTAGATTCTAAACCTAAAAAGTATCAACATATTTCAGTGTTTGCTATTTTTATATTTTACAGATGTGAGAAATGCTATTTACTGACTCCCTTCCTAGCAGCTATGAAATATGTGAAATAAATCATTGAGGCTTGGACAAAAGAATAGTGTAAATAATCCCATGTCAAATTAATTTTTAAGAAAATTTGAGGAGGGAAATGGGTAACTTTCCTTAAGCCAGTAAAACCTAAGGGCGGGAGAATGTTCTCATGTTTTATTCCAAAATGCAGGAGTTCATGTAAGTTTACGTGGCTGGCTTCATGTGTTGGGAAGGTGAGTTGTAGGTGGTGAGCTCCTCTTCCGTGTGCACTGATGGCACATCCCTGTTCTTCAAGTAAGAGAGTGGGGAAACACTTCTTTTCCCATGTAGATTTGTAGTGTGTTAATGCTTTACAAATAATATTTGAAATTCTAGTACATGAATCAAGAACATTTGACAGTATTTAAAATGGTAGATCACACACTTAAAGCTGTCTTCTTGGCAAAATTTTAGACCTGAATTTTTTGTGTCTTTTTAACTTTACAGTGAGGAAGCAACCATTATCTCAGGGACAAAGCTTGCTCACCAGGTTTTGAAAGAAGTTCGAAGGGATGTGGAATCATGGATATCTGCTGGGAACCAGAGGCCTCACCTCACTGTCATATTAGTAGGAGACAATCCAGCCAGTCATATCTATGTCAGGAACAAGATAAAAGCAGCTGCAGCTGTGGGTATGTCATCTAAGTGTTCCTTCAGAAAGTGCAAGATACTCTTATTTAAAAAGAAAAAAATAAAGCAGGAGGAATCCCCTTAGTGTCTTAATTAAATTTTGCACCAATTTCTTCCACATTTTCTCTGATGGACCTAAGAAATTGCATGGATATATGAAGAAAGTAGTTTTAATGTGGTTTGAATGGGAGCTGTAAGTTTCATTTTGCATCTCAAAATGGTGTTTGGAAACAGTTGTTAAGAATCATACAGATTTTTGGACCAAATGACTAAGCTGCACCTCACTTAGTTTCCTTATTCTGACATGTCTTCTGTTTTTTGTTTTTATCAGGCATTTCTAGTGAGATCATACTGAGGCCTAAAGACATTTCACAGGAAGAGCTCTTGGATATGACAGTAAAACTCAACAAGGATTCAAGAGTTAGTGGTTTATTAGTTCAGCTGCCTCTCCCAGGTATGTGACATCTTTGTCCTACTCCTCATATACAGTACATGTAACAAGAAAGAGTTTAATAATTCTGGGCTGTAAGTGTGCCTTAGGGACACAAGAAACTCTTGAAAGAGGACATGCATAATGAAGGGTTAGCTGAGATGTTAATATTTTTTTGTTGAACGTGCAGTTCATTAAAAAAAAAATCCTGAGAATAATTCAGTATGTAAAACTTGCCTTTTTTAACGATCAGTCAGAGTGGTGTTTCAAGGCATTTCACATAATTTATCCAGTTTAATTATCTGTATTTTTTAGCATATTGCACAGTTTTGCCTTTGGTTCCATGCTTCCATCCCCTGTATCATGCAAAATTATGCTGTGTAGCAGATGATGCTATAGGCTTTCTCGTAGTGATTCCAGGTTTTGCCTTAAACATTTGTTTATGTTTTCTGTGTTGGCCCTAATATTCCAGGTCAGCTTTGTGTGAAGGTCCTAAAAACCTTGGCTTAATCTTTGGATTTTTTATTTCCCTTCTCCTAATTTGTGATAAAATCTCACTGAAATATCACAGGGGAATAGCTGGCAAAGTGGCATTTTTGCAGTGATAAAACTTGCAGAGAAAAAAACCCTAAACTGTAGCTCTTTCATATCTATCAAACAGCAAAACTGGGGCAGGTGCTGAGAGTTATGGAGGAAAAAAATGCTTTGGTTGTATTTGTAATAAACAGCAGCGTTCATGATGAGGAGGGTTTGTACTCGGTGTTATATAGAAGCTGCCTAAAAAGGGCCACGTACTGAAATAAATTTGCCACAAGGTGGAAGTATAACACAAGTAAGGAGCCACATCCTGGCCTTCTAGGTAGGAGCTGATGGAATGTGGTCGGTTTCCTTTGAACGAACATATCTCCCACTAACGAATTAGCAGCAGCAGGTGATGGAATTAACAAAATTTGATTGCACCAATTAGAACTGCAAAAAGATGATGCACTGGCAGCCTAGGTATGGAAATCATCTTGTCAGAAGCCTGTAGCAGAGGAAGCAGGATCGTACAGTGGACTCCCAGTCCAGTGCTGTGTTCCCCCAAAATGGGAGGTGTCATGTGTCAGTGTCTTACTGGTGAGGGTACTCAGGGAAATGGTTAGATACCACTTGCAGAAATGCATTTGTTTTTTATGAGGAGGATGCCAGGTCTCTACAGTCTACTCTTGAGCTGTCTTGAAACATCAGTGCACAGTTCAGAACTTCATTTAGTCATGAAATGTAGTGAATTTAAACCTGGTAAGCATGAGATAAGAAAAAAAGCCTGAAGATAATTCTCGCTGTGTCAGTTGAAATGTTTGATGCTTCTACACTGACATGCTGAAGTCCTAAAATAAGGGTTAGTCCTAAAATTGGTTGAAGATTCCTGTCAAGAACTGTGACACATCTGTCATGATAGCTACATGAATTGACCTCCATCCAACCTGTCAGACAGGCATGGCTGTTGCTTGTGTTAGGAAAAACCTTAGAACAATTTAATCAAAAGCAGAACTTTGTCAATATTGCAGTGTCTGTGTAGTAAAGTTAAATGTGCAATTTGTCATGAACTGGAAATGTTATTTACATAACAAATGTCAAATATAACTCAGATAACTCACTTCTTTTTTCCGCAAAGGAATTTAATAAACTCAAGGGCCAAAAGCTAATTTGGCTCATTTTCCAAAACTTTTTTTTTATTTGCCTTGTAATGGAAAGCCTAGAAGTTGTGAAAACTTTATCAATGGAGGCTGCTTGTTCCAGAAATGAGGTTATGTGGAGTTTGTGAGGTTTTTTTTGCAGTAAACCACACAAGGTGGGGCTTTTGATCAACATTGGGTTAAAAGTGCAATCAGAAATAGCTTTGTTCTGTTGCACTATTGTAAGCTGGGGCAACTTAACTTAGAGGATTGTTATGTTTGCCTGAGGAGTGCACCTTTTGCATGCATTACTTGTGACAGTTTTCTGGAGGCTTTCCTGTATCTTAATTTGAATTGCCTGGGAGATGGCCATGAAATGTTAATCTGTTTGAGACAGAAGATGAAAATCCAAACAGTGTTTTTTTCAAATATTTTTTGTGCTATGTTTTTATTTTCATTAATCTTCCCTTTTGAAAACCAGTCTTTATTTTTCATGTGCCAGCACCAGAGGCAAATGTTGCTTGTTGTGTAAACAGGAGTTTCTCTGTGTGCAAGCTGGAGTTGCTTGGGAAGTGATGCCCAGTGTAGTCATGCAAGTTTAGCTAACAAGGGAGAGGAGGAGTGCAGAGAGAAACTTGGCTTGGAGAGTGGCTTGGAATGACAGCAAGGAAATTTGTATGTGTATCAGTTGATGTTTTATGAGACTGACAATAAGATAATTAAGAAATTATTTTGTTCTTCTGGAAATAAAGAAGGCATGTGGGAGCAAACCAGGAAAATGCATTTCTTGGGGCAAACAGAATCTGCTCATTAAATAATATATAGCGACTGTCTCTATGGTTTGAGTTGGGTTGATTGGTTTGTTGGCTTGGGGGTGGCCTGCCCAGGACAGTGTTTTGAAAACGTCCCCGAAGGAGAAGGAAGGCGTCCACATCCTCTTTTCAGGCCCACAGCTCACTTGTCCCCAACTGTGTAGCTGCATTTCCTCCCTGTACTGTAAACTGTGTTCTGAAATTCTGCAGATCAGTTTTGAGTGTGGAAGATATCCAAGTAAATCCTGATTTTTTTTTTTTTCCTTTTACATAATTTTGTCTACTAGCTGTCTGTTTCTGGAAAGCTAAAGACAGTGGGGAGGAGGTGTTTTTCAGAGCAGTGTTCCACTCATCCCAGGCACAAGGAAAAGCATGGCTGCCAAGTTTGTGTTGGATGAACAACTGACTTGCCTAAGGGTAACAAGTTCTCTTTTGCAAAAGCCATTTAATAGGTTACTCCAAATGTCTTTCTGGGTTTGTTTTTTTTTTTTTTTTTTAATCCCCAAGTTGACATAAAAAAAGGTTATGGTTGCATTCAGTCTCTGTGATGGAAGTTTCAGTTCTAAGAGACTCTTTCATCAATGTGCTCAATATCTGCATTTCTGCAGCTTTTTCTCAATAAGATTCAGAAGGAAACTTCCTCTCATCAAAAAATGGAGAATTAAATTGTAAATCATAGCAGCCTGGTTTAACTCTAGGGTTTTTTAATTTGAAATCTTTTAACAGGAGATTACCATGTTTTAAATTGTATAACATGGCAATCTTTTAATTATGTAGCTCCTTTTAATGCAAAACCACAAAAAACCTACTAAATTAAAACATCCTGTGTATGTCTGTAAAATATTTTACTGGAAACATCTGAATTTCCTTATTGACAGTAATTTTCCTTTATTTGGTTTTTTTAAACCTCCTGTGGTGCTCTCTGACTTCATCACTGGGATGTCTTGCCACACAGTTGCAGGATTCTGTTCAGGTTGTAGCTAGAATGGGTGATGTAGAAGGTGCAAAAAGCTGTTGCTCTGAGATGAGAATTGTAAAGCCGCAGCCCACTTGTCAGGTTTAGGGAAAAGTACTTTGATTCACTCATTAGTGCTCAGGAGAAACAACCAAATTCTCTGGAGGTTCAATAACAAACGAGTCATTAACCCACAGAGTCAGTGGCTTTCCCACCATTTACCCACTCTGGGGGTCAGCTTGACTTTCTCCTGGAGAAAACCTTGCAACAGGTCTGGGTTACTTCAGGCCTTGGGTCAGTCACTGCCATTTGGTGGCTCTTGGCAGTCTGTGGGCCAGTGACGGGCATTTTTGGGGCTCTCAGCAGGCTGTGGCTCATTTGCCACATTTTTGGGGCTCTCAGCAGGCTGTGGGTCAGTGATGGCTGTTTTGGGGCTCTCAGCAGGTTATGGGTCAGTCATTAAACATGGTTTGCCTTTTGGGTCAGTATGGGATGTTTTGTGGAGCTATTCCTCGGGATTGTGATGTATTCCAGGTTTATGCCTGGGGAGAGAGCTCTGGCAAACACATTTTTTCACAATCAGTACTAATGTTTATGCAGTATAAGCTTTAAGCAGTTGCAGAGCTATCTGGTGTCATTGGTGCATATGGAAAATGTTCACTATGAATAGATAGGAATACTAAATTATGTGCAGGTAATGCCATTTAAGCCATACTTAGTGTTTCGAGATCACCAATATCAAATGTTTTTGTGTATTCTCAGTTTTCTAATGAATCACAGAATCACTGGGTTGGAAGAGACCTCCAAGATCATCAAGTCCAACCCAACCCTAATGCCTCAGCTAAACCATGGCACTGAGTGCCACATCCAGTCTTTTTGTAAACACATCCAGAGATGGTGAACCCACCTCCCCCCCAGGCAAACCATTCCAATACTTTATCACCCTTTCTGTGAAAAACTTTTTCCTAATATCCAGTCTATATTTCCCTTGGCACAGCATAAGGCTGTGTCCTCTCATTCTGCCTGTTGCTGCCTGAAGAGACCAACCCCCACCTGACTACAATCACCTACTTCTAATGAAGTAGGATGTATTTTAGTCTTGCTGATTAATAGTTGACTAAAAAAAATAGTACTGTTGGAAAAGGAAAGCTAGACCTGCAAAGTTATTTCAGCTTGAGACTTCCAAGAATTTATTTAAGAATTAGGTCATGTATGCTTTGTGGGCTTAGAAACCAGAAAAATGCTTATAACTGTTCTCCTGTGGTTTGTTGGGGTTTTTGAGCCACTTCATATTTAAGACTTCCAGAATGAAGAAGTGACCCTCAAGTGACTTGATTCAACGTTTTCTCTTATAGTTACTGTCCTCATTCTGAGCTGAGTATTGGGCTCTCATATTTTGACAGAATCTGTTGTATTAACACTGTGACAAATGCCATAACTTAAATCTCAGTGAACTGCTAGAAAAGGCGAAATTGTAACTGGTGCCTTTAGGGGGAGTGTAGTTTGTTCAATCAAGAACAGTAATTAATTACCCTGGCTAGATCTGGGCCAAGTGCTTGTCTCTGTAACGACTCTTGGTTGTATTGATGGCACCTGACAAGTGAAGTAGCTGTAGTTGAGAGCTGTGTGTCTCCTAGATCACATAGATGAACGGGCAGTCTGTAACGCCATCGCCCCCGAAAAGGATGTGGATGGATTCCATATCATGAATATTGGACGTCTGTGTCTTGATCAGCCTTCCATAATCCCTGCTACCGCTGCTGCCGTCTGGGAAATCATTAAACGGACAGGTAAGACACTCACCTCTCCTGGAACTCTATTTATCCTGGGAGGCGAACAAAGGATTAACTCAGGTGTGAGCTAAAAGGTCTAGGTTATCGAAACACATTGGGCAGATTGAAGAACAATCATTTAGAGTATTAATCTGAATAATGAGTTGCCAAGTAGTTGGGTTCTTGTGCCCTATTAATTAAGTGTAGACAGTAGTACCAGGTGAAACACTTACTTACTTCAGTAACTTTCTGAATTTTATAGTTTTGCAGCAAATTTTCTGTGTTATTGTTGACACAATTATTTGTCAAATAGAAGACTTGAATGCATAAGTCCTTGTGGAGAAGGGGGAAAAAACAAGAATAAAAAATGGGAGCACTTAATTCAGTACTGGAAGGGGAAAAAATGCATATGTGTTTGACAGTTGTAATTTTTTATTTAGAATGTACATGTTGGTAGACATAAGTGCTTCCCTTTGTGGCTGGAACAGGAAATAAGGTCCTTGCTAAGGGTGATTCAGATAGAAAACTGACAACTCATTCAGGTTTTCTCCAAGGTGAAAACTGAAAGTTGTTTTGTGGATTTTTCCCTCAAATTCTGCCTTGTGGATTTTCAGGTTGTGTTGATGTCAGCAGTCCACACTGGCAAATAATTCTGTCTTGGGGATTGAGAAGAAGGGTTTAGATGTATCAAAACAGTGGAATATAATTTTTTAATTCTCTTTTTTCCTACAAGGAATACAAACATTTGGAAAAAATGTTCTTGTAGCTGGAAGATCTAAAAATGTTGGAATGCCTATTTCAATGCTTTTACATACTGATGGAGAGCATGAAAGGCCTGGAGGTAAGTCCAGTAATGTTGTCCCAATGTTTCCGTTTGTGAAGTCCTGAAAATAAAGCTGACTAGAGGACTCAAATGAAAGAGAAAGCTTTCCACTCTTGTCAATACTTGCAACCAGACCAAGAAAATAA
The DNA here is from genome assembly GCA_013400775.1 of Chaetops frenatus. NCBI lineage: Eukaryota > Metazoa > Chordata > Aves > Passeriformes > Picathartidae > Chaetops > Chaetops frenatus. The sequence goes on from VZTR01030893.1 coordinate 85,577, forward strand.
ATTTTGTTTCCTGACTTATTCTCAGGAGAGCAGTTTCTGGACTTAACTTTTTTTGGTATTAAGTCATCATTTCCTCCTCCATTTGAAACACCTACTATTTCAACAAGAGTCAGCACTGATCCTTGAGGGTAATACTGGCAGTGGGGCCTTGAAGAGCTGCAGAGGCTCCTGTGATGTTTATACAAAGTATATGCTCATGCTTGTTGAATATTGATTTCACTTGTCATATGCACATGAGCACACACATACACATATGTGTACATATACACATGTATACATTCATGTATGAATAAAAAAAGGTATGGTATGACCCTTGGGTTGTGTTATGTTAGTGAGGTGTTGCTTATGAAAATACCCAAATGACCAACCAAGGAACTTTTCAGTGTGAGCTCTGTGATTACATGTTAGCCTGGGGGATATTTCTGCATTGCAGTTAATATCCCCCTGGAAATTGTGTGTTGTGGTGGAAATATTTTTAAGTAATTCTAATTACAGAAGCCTACATGTACTGCTATAATTGTGCTGTAGAAATTAAAACAAATACAATTTAGATAGAATGTTGCCCTTTTGCAGCTTCATTTTGATATTAGAAACTGCCGTGGTGGTGTGTACAAATGAGGTAAACATGGACATTTAATCCCAGGCCTACTTAATTGGAGCAGAGTGAAATCTGTTATTAATATAATATAATACTAAAAGCTTTATACTAATCATAGAGTTGGTTTTTCCATTCAAGCTCTGTGGGAAAGTTGCTATTTGGAACTTCTCTCAGTGCTTGAATTGTAATTACCATCAGTGCATAGTTCTGGTCTCATCCTCATTCCCATGAAAATTAGTAGCATTTTTGCCATTCACTGCAAATGTTGGGTGACATTTATTACTGGCAGTGTAGCTGATGTTTGAAGTAGGCTTGGTACAACACATAGTCAGGTTACAAACCGCTTACATATTACCCAGCTGGAATTGAGGAGGCCTAGTGACCTGTGATGCTTTCAGTGGCTTCTTGCAAAACCCTCAGCAGCTGCATGGGCGGTTTTTAGCTGTAACTAAATACTGTTTGCAGCTTCCAGCTTTTGAGTTGATTCAATCCAGGGCTCTGTTTTGTTGTCTTCCATCCTGGGTTTCTAGTTCCTATTTGACTGTCTCGTAGTGCAGCTTGTTTTGGGGTGCCAGTCCATGAGTTTTTTGTGGTGCTTCTTGGTCTTCTGCCAATTTTCTGATTCCTGACATGTCAGATGACTTCCCTGGCAACCCTGATGGCTGGCATTGCCAGTGGTTCGAAGTGTGTCACATGTTTGGTGTAGGGACAGAAGAAAGTTCAGATAGTCCATTACTGACACTGGAGTCTAGATACAGAAAGAAGTTAACTCATCGAATTATCTTTGCCTTATCTGAAGAAATGGATTTATTTCTCAGGTAGTTTTCTAGTTTTCCTGTCTGCTAAGTGTTGGCACACAGTGTAAAGCAGCTGGCCATGAAAAAGCAAAGAAACTTGTACTTCTCTGATAACGAGCTGGCATTAAGTCTGTATGTATATGCTGTTTACATGATGATAAATACTTCTGTATTTAGGGTGATTGGGTGAAGTTTTCCTCCCTGACTCACAGATGGGGCTCTCCTTGAAGAACTGGTTGATCTTCTGCACTTGGGTTTAATTTCTGCTTCTGTTGTGAGTAGCAAGACTGGCCTGGATGACATGTGGAAAGGAAGGCAGGCCAGGCCATGGTTTCAGCTTTTTTTTTTTTTTTTTAAAACTCAGGAGGATAGGGCCCAGGGAAGACCTACAATGAAATGCTGAAAAAGAACCTTCTCAGTTTATCAGTCAAGAAAGAATTTTTTTTTTTAGCAATTGGGCTGATTAGATGAAATATTTTTTATTGAGAAATGATGCAAAGGGTGTGTGTGTATGGTACTATTTTTTATTTCTTTTTTTGTTGTAGGTTTTGGTTGGTTTTTTTTAATAGATTAGGACAAAAAAATTAAATTTGCAGACTGTCTTAATTTGTGATGTTTGATATGTACGTACACTCATGTCCTGCAGGTGGCAACATCTGATCAGATGGAAATGCTGTGTGAACCCCTTCCAAAATAAATAATGTTCTGTGTAGGCAGGTCAAGAGACTATCTCTGTTTTATAAGCTAGGGAATTGACTTGGGAGTATGATGTGGAATCTTAATTGTTAAATATATTCCTCTTCTTTCAGCAGAAGTAGCAGTTTAAAAATAGTTGTTTATTTTCTGTTTGGGCATGATCACAAATAAATGGAAAACCTCCCCTTTCTGAGGTGTCTGTAAGCTTCTGGACTGCTATTCTCAAGGTAGGGGCTTTTTTTTTCCCCCTTTTTTCTCCTTTCCTTTTTGGTAGTGAAAGCAATTACTTGGTCAGGAGCTGACTACAGACACATTCCTCACTAAAATCTTAGAGGCAAATTAGCACAAATTTTATTCCTTAGAGATAGCCTTGTAACTTTGGATTTTATCCATTGGTTTTTCTCAACCTTTCTGCTGAGTACTGATTGATTTTGGGCAAGACATACTCCTTTTGTTTAAAGCAGGTATCAGAAGACTCCTCTATTTTTTTTTAAACCTGTACTTTCCCGTTTTTGTTATCTGCAAATGCCTTGGTATGCTTGTCTTTGAGGAGATTATGTGCCCTGTAGAGCCTGAAGAAGAGGGATAAAAGATGAGGGGAAAGAGCAGAGAAGCCAGAGCACATAAAGGTTGAAGATGAGATGTCTGAGAGAGTTAATAAGATGAGAGGCACAGATTAGGTCAGTCAGACTCACGGCAAAAGAAGCAGATGTAATGGTCATGTCTGAGAAGGCAAAAAGTTCCAGTTGAATTGCAAATAACATGGCCTAGGTGTCTGTGATGAATGCAAGGCAGAGATGGAGGTAACACCTGAACACGGTGCAGTACAAACAGTTGCAGAGATGGTTGGGAGGAGTAGTCTTTGAGAGCTGTTTTCTTTGCTGCTTGCTTGGGCAGTCCTCAAGGGAACACCACCATACCTGCTGTTGGATGCTGTAGGAGACCTCAGACCCTCTCCCTGTGACTGCTCATGTCATGCTCTCTCCTCAGTATCTCCATCAAACAGCACGAGGGTTTTTCATGTCCTACTGGGAGGATTTATTCATAGCTCTTGCCAAGGAATGTGGTTGTCTGCAGGAGCAGAAGGATGTGTGCTTCTACTGGTGGACTTGTATTGAAGCTTTTGTCTGTGGCAAACAGCTGAGTCTTGTGGCACCCTGTACAAACTGGGCTTGATAAGGCAGGAACTGGATTCTGTGCTGGATTTGCTTTGTGGAGTTCCACTGAACGTAACGAAGCCGTAGAAGGGATAATTCAGTGCACAGTATATAAATGAATTCATCCTGGGAGAATTTTTAAGAACAAATGTTTTTTCATATGTGTGAATAGCAAGTATTGTGGGTGTTCTGCCTATGCTGATTTAAAAGTCACATCCCAATACAAATCTGATAATCTGTACTATTGTTAATGTACCGAAGTAAGTAATTTGCACCTGAAAGTAAATGCTGTACTTCTTATAGCATTTTTATCTGACAATAAATTGTTTTTCTCTTCTGTTTCAGGTGATGCCACAGTGACCATTACTCACAGATACACCCCAAAAGAGCAGCTCAAGATCCATACACAGCTCGCTGACATAGTAATAGTTGCTGCAGGTAATACTGGTTGTTGTTAATACTCCAGTTGCAGCATTTCAAACCTAAAAAGAGGACTTCACAGTCTGTGTCTATGGCACTGGCTGTTCCATGTTTCTCTGAATAATCAGTGCTCGTGCTGGCTGAGGGTGTTGTAGTGGGTAGGATTTCTCATTGTAGAAAGGGCAAGTGAATTGGCTCTTTGTTCTTGCCCTTCACATTTGCAGAATGTTTCTTGTCACATGCAACACCTTTCCCTTAGGGAGACTTCAGAGTGAACTCAAGATTGGGAACCAGTCAGTGCATAGTTTATGCAGGGATAATTATGTAAATTAAAACATTCTCTGTGCTGTGGAAAAATCATGAGTCATTTAAATTTTGACAGGAGGGTTTCTTTAAATCAGCTGGAGACTGCATTCATAAAAGCATGGTATCGTTCCCTGCTGTTAGAATTAAGGCCAACCTTGCCAAATTAACTGGAGGTTTGGGTAACCTATGTTATTAATGGCTGGGGTTTTTTCTCTTTTACAATTATCATGTCAAGGGAAAGAGAATGATAATTGCCTAGAGGAAGGGGACTGAAATATCAGTGTCTGTACTCTTAAAGCAATGTGAACTGAAATACTTAGAGTTTAACTAATCTGTCCCAAAGAAACAAGCATAACTCTGCTTCTAAGCAGCCTTTGTTATTTGTTTACAGGTATTACAAGTAGAAATACAAATTAGTTGTAAAAAACTGAACAACCCAACTTACTGTAACCTTGGTAAAATTCTGGATCCCTTTGCAGCTCAGGGATATTGCCCTTTTCTTGTACCATTTTGTAGGACTACAAGAGGTTTGTGTGTTTCCTCCTTTCTGCTCCCTTTCCCTCTCTTCCTCATCCTCAAGACCCAAGACTTCCTTGTGTATTTTCTAGATGAAGACAGACTGGTGCCTGTCTAAAGCTTGTCTCTTCCTGTTGAAGTGAAATGCCCTTTCTTTCAGGGTTTAACTTCACTGACTCTTTCCTAAGGCATGCCAGGAGCAAGAAACAACTTATTTGTCCCACATGTAATTTTTCAACTGTGGGCCTGACCAGAATTCACCACTGTGAATCACAGATGACAATGGTATGCTAACTGGTAATAAACAAGTAACTTCTCATCCAAATTCACTGCTTACAATTTAATCATCGCTTCTGGTTTTCTTGCTGAATGTGGTTTGTCATTGTTCACGCTTGGAGTTAAACGGTCCAGTAACAATTCAGCCATGTTTACTTTTCACATTATTTTCCTTGTGTCATTTGTAACAGGAGCATGATATAACACTCATTGCACAACTTGAGATATACTTGGAATGATGAAAAAACCTAGGGCTAGGTTGTGCAAACAGCACACAGCCCTGCCCCCAGTGGGTGCTCTGGGCAAGGCTGCGCTTTAGAAAGGTGGAATTACTCCAAGCTTCCTTTTGTTACATGAAAACTGTGCACATTGTACCTCTGGGATCACACACTCCCCGGAAATGAGTGACCTGCTCAGTGAGTGTTGCAAAAAAGGTAACTTGTACCCTGCCAGGTCAGAACCCTGCTTTTAAAGGCCACTGCAGAAGCTGTGCAAATGGAAAAGAGCTTTTTTGCGTGTGCCTGCATGGAAGACCAAGATTCCTTTTCCTATGTAGTACTTTTACAAGAGCCATCTGCATCCTGGCTCCTGATTGGTGACTTGTTTCAGTGAGTCTGTTCTGATCTGGTGCTCCACTTCTGAGTGCTTTTCTGTTCACTTGCATTCTTGGTTTTGGTAATACTTCAAATTGGATGCTTCTTTTCTCCGTTACTGCTCAGTGTGAGAAGATCCATCTCTGTGTGCTGTCTCATTTGCCCCCAGGCTTGGGGCACAGTTTTCCTGCTTACTTGGATTATAACTATCCATGCAGTTTATTCCTTCCTTCTTATTCCTTCCCAACTCCTTGCATCTTAAATTCCAACAATACTGCTCTTGTCTAGCCTACCCCTCCCTAAAATCTCTTTTAATACCACACAGCTTTTGGATTTCTAGCTGAAGCATGGTGTTGCCTGTTAAGCACCCCTGACACTTTGTATCCTACCACAGCATTTCCCGTGGTGGTCTGCTATCCCTGCCTGTGCAGACATCCCATGGAGTCTGTTCTTTTTGCCATGGGCCCAGCCCCATGGCAGAAGTGGGAGTGCAGCTTTACCCAGTGGTGCTCCTAGAGCCACCACAGGACAGGCAAGGTGGTGATGGAAGCAGCACGACTCTTGAACCAGTCAGATTGCTGCTCCTGCTCTCTGGGCTCTCTGAGAGAAACAGGACTCATCTACCTGCTACATTCGGAGAGGGAGTAAAGAGAATAAGTAATGACTGTGCCAAATGCCAGATGAACTTCTTGGACTACTTGCAGTGTCCCTGGGGACGTGATCTGTGGTCCTCTTGTGTAGGAAGTGCTGGTTAATCAGACTCTTAATTCAGGTAGTGTCTGGTCAGCTTTCTTAGAAATTGTCTGTTTCACAGTCCTTGCACCTAAAGTTGGATTAGGCAGGGCCTTGTTTTTCCTTTGTTTAAAATGAGATTCATCATTTTCTACAAAAATTACCAGTGAAAGGTTGTCCCATGTTCTTCAGTCAGTGCGTTTTAGGAAAAGCTGCTCTAATGTTTATCCCTTCCTACTTGGTATGTAAAATAGGCTTAAGTAAATAGATACTCTCATTTGGTTTGGGGGTTAGTTCATTTGTTGCTGTTGGGTATTTGGCTTATTATCAAACCATTTTACAAAGGGTGTAACTGTGCAGCTTCTGTTAATATGCTTCTAGCCCTATCACACACGGATCATTTACCCCCATAAGGCTGAGTCATTATCCAATTACCAGCCAGGTTGCCATGGATTACATCAGAGGGGGATGAAGGAGATGCAGTCAGATGTTATCAAATGGGCTAGGAAAGAGTTTGAGATCTTGGCTTGCTCAAGACAAGAAGCGGAGCTTCAAGCGGGTGTCTTATGGGGGAGCGAGAAATGGAGAGCAAAGAGTGTTCCAGTATTGCCTGTATCCAGATGATGAAGTGGCTGTGCTCCAGCACTGTACATGCAGCCAGAGCCTTGTACACCGGTGCTTTCCTCCAATAACACTGCAGTTCCAAACCATAGGGATTTGGTTTCTTTCCCTTTTTGCCTTCTCCCCACCTGAGAGAAAGCTGCTTTGATGGGGAGAGGGGAGTTCAGACTCCCTTTTTGGAGATACTCTTAACATTCCTCTCAGAATTAAGAACTGATGGAATTGCTCAAGAAGCAAGGTGAATTGTAATTTTTAGGTTTGAAATTCCCATTACTGAATGTCCCATTACTGGAGGTTGCATGGTAGGGAAGAAATTCCTGACAGGAGTCATACAGCCATGCATATGTTTCATTATCTAGTTTTTGAAGTGACCTTTTATGTTTTCTGGGTCCTGACTGAAGCACATATTCGTGGTGAATATCAAGGTGCTTCACATTTAAATGTGCTGAAGAAATACCATGCATATGAAAAAGCTGATGTGGCTCGTTGTGGCTGTTTCAGCGGGAATTTCTTAATAGCAAAAATCTCCTACCCCAGGACACCATAGAGATGCAGCCCACAACATGTGCAGTGCCCAGGCTGGACCTCTCAGGTCAAATGCAGGGGTCTCCCAAATTGCTGTAAAGAGCAAGAAATGGTGTTTTGTCCTCTGTGGAAGTTCAGTGTTGTGTGTTGGGATTACCTCAACAGTTGAAATTGCTTATTGGTTGAGTGTGTTTCTTTCACCAAAACCAATCCCATGGCACAACCTTTGGTGGGATATTTTTTGTTGTTTTTTTTCTCTCTTTTCTGTAGTTGTAGTAGTTACAAACTGTGTGCAGTTGAGGATTAGTTGTTTTCAGTGTGGGGTGTATCAAGAAATATTCAACTGAAAGAATTCTACTTTGTGCATGCGTAGCTGTGCATGCACACCCCTTGATGCCATTCAAAACTGTTAACCTCAGACTACCTGGCCAGGGTAATTAAGTATGTGTTGATGATTCCAGGTATCCCAAAGTTGATTACAACTGATATGGTCAAAGAAGGTGCAGCTGTGATTGACGTAGGCATCAACCATATCCATGATCCTCTTACAGGAAAAACCAAATTAGTTGGGGATGTGGACTTTGAAGGTCAGTGAAATGCTCTTTATACAAATCTGTTGGATAAATATATTGAAGTTTGTAGAATTCACTCATGGTAAATTTTTGGACTAGGCAGTGTCTCAAATGAGACAATGCTTTCAGGAATTTTTTATAGTTTATTTACTTAAATAAGAACACAAATCTATCTGCTCTTAAGAAATGGCATGTTAGGAGACAAAGTGTTACTTTTAATTACAGGTACCAGCAAACCTGTAAGAGATACAGCTGAGCTCTTCCAACAGTGGTGCAGAAGGTGCTTGTGTCCAGTGTTTTTAGTCCTTTGAGTTATGAAATGTTTGAAAAGTAATTGATGAAAACAGTTTCTGCTCTTACTCAAGCATAGGGTCTCCTGCTGTTTATAGCAATTATTATAATGCCACAGCTTCTCAAAACCTCCTTTAGCGCTCTTCCTCTACACTTGTCTGTGAAAATGTTACCTTGGCTTTAGAAATATCCTTTATGCTAAATTTAATGTCGGTTCATCTAAAAGTGCTTAACATATCGGTCCAGGCAAGGGTAACAGATAAAAATTGTTGTTACATATTGATCTTTTTATGTTTAACTTGTTGCAGAGCAAGTTCACAATGTAACTTGATTAAATATGTCTGCTCTGGAGGAGCCCCGGACTGGAATAGCAGGATTGTGGCACTTATTGCAGAATTGAGTGTGGGAAGCTTAGACAGCATTTACCCACATTATTACTGGTTCTCAACAGTTCCTTATTTTGATAAGTATGAAAATCACCCACAGGGGTTTTTTTTTCAGTTATTAACATCTTGGCTGGCATAGTGTCTCAAAGCTTAATTATATTCGGAATGTTTTTAGCCATCTCTGTGTATTTGTAATTACATCACTCCCTTAGTTCCCTGCTGCTTTTACTCATCTTGCATGTTACCTGTCTGTTAAAATCTGTGAAATTACCTGTGTGAGTGTATCTGAGCGACTGTCTTGGAATGTGTTTGGAAATGTGTAACTGGATGTGTGCAACAGAGCTCCAGGAAAATAAATCTTCTGGAGGACAACTTGAAAATTTTTTTTCTTTTCTTACCATGCCTGTGGTATCACAAATAAATGGTTTTATTTTCTGTTTTCAGAGCTAAACTGAAGTAGAGATAATTTTCAGATGTTTGGTTTGCTTTAGCAGGTATAGGAGTACAAAAGCTGTAACTTTGAGAGATGTGAATCTGCATCCTTCTTGCTTGTTTCTCTTCAGACATGGGACCTTGTGCCTGCAATAAAGGTGTAGATTCAGTGGCAAGGCCGTGATTCAGAGTTTCAGCAGTGCGCTGTATCTGTCTTGTCATGTCTGCTGTGGGTTGTTCTTGAGATTTTACCTGGGGGGAGGGAAGATCCAAAAAAAGAGGGAGGAACTTCAGCTTGGATTATGCCACTGCAGTTACAAGTAGCATTTCACTGTGCATTGCCAAAGGCAAGTTATTGTTGGTTCATTGGTATCGGTGAAAGTTTCACTAAATCTTTAACAACAACAAAAAACATCCCAGTGTATACAGTTCTGAACACTAGCAAGTAAACCACCCTTGGCAAGTATTTAATCTGGCACTTAGGAAATGGAACAAACCAGCATGTTTGTGTAGCAAATAATTTTATCCTTTTCCCTTGTTTGATCACTTGGCTGAATCTATGTTTAAGCCGAAGTAAAAATGGTTTTTGCAGATGGAGGCCAGGCACATAAATGGCTGGCATGACATGTGGCACCTGTGTAACATCACGTAGCCACCAGTATCTATTGTTTCTTCATCCACTTCTTTAGGAGAAAAATGTGGCAGTGGTGAGAGCAGAGGTTTAAGTGGGCAATTGGAGTTCAAGTTTCATTTACAAAAATAGATGGAAGTGGCTTCCTTCACAGGTTATCTGGCTGAACAGTTCCTGTGGTGGAAATTAATTTTATTAGATGGGTGGAAGCTGTTTTGATTCAGTTGCTTATCTTGGCAGTACTTGGATCCCATCTTCTAATCTCTGCAGGGTAGATGAGAGAGTAAAGGTTATTTTTATCTCTCTAACAACACAAGGACGTATTTCAGTTCTTCTTTTTCACGTCTTTCATTGTTAAATTCAGTGTACACATTTGCAAAAATAATGGAATGCCTTTAAACAATATTTGCTATTTCCCCCTTCCCCACATGTCCTCTTCATTTTGACACTCAAACTGTGTCCACATCAAAAAACAGTAGTTGTTTGGTCCAGAACAGTTTATTGTGCAGTTCCAAGGTATCCAAAAGAACAAGACAGGAGAACACTGTGCATGTGGAGGTCAGCTGCAAAGCACTGAGATACCCAACCTGATACTGCAGGGATATTTGAAACTGCATGTGCAGCTCTCCATGTAAAACCACCACAGCACATGGAGAGTACCTGTTGATGTTAAGAATTCTCCAAAATCTGTAGTCTGGGGAGTGGCTGTCCTGGCTTCTGGGAGCCTCAGGAAGAAGAGTCAAGTGCCGGGGAGGAGGAAAAGCAATCCTGTGTGATCCCCAGTGCCATTTCAGCTGCTTTTTGGCAGCAAGTTTCAGTGACAGAAAGGGAGATCTGTTTCTATGAACAGTGTAGTGCAGGTGTGGGTGTACTTGGCCCTGTTTTATAGGCTTTTGTTGCCACAGCTATAATGCCAAGGGAGGAGGAGGGCTACAAGGACCAGGAACATGAAATAAAGCAACAACTTACCCGGAACATTTAGCCCTTTTGGGTGGAGCTTCATTTCCAGGAGTAACTGGTAGAGCAGGCTAGTAACACGCCACTGTAGTAGCTCACCTTTGCAAGTAGAACTGGAAATACCAATGAAACCAAAGTTGCTTGTATTTCTTTACAATTCCTTCCATATTTTTGACAAACAGCAACGCTGATTGTTGGGTCTTCATTAGATGCCTATGTAGAAAAGAAATCCTTTGTGTGAGGTCTTCTTTAGATGATGTAGTTGTGATATCAGTGGAGGGCTATACACATGAAAACTGCTCTTTCTGACTTGACAGTGTGAAAGAGATTCTGGAAAATGAGTGCCACCATGAGCAGGGAGAGATTCCCGGTGATGAACAGCAGAAGAGAGAGCCCCAGCAAGTAATTGGTGTGATCCAAGGTGATGGGCCTATATTATACATTTTCTCTGAATGAGATTGACCACCACAATCTTTAAGTCCAATTAATTAATGGAAGTGGTGGTCCTTCAGCTGTACCTTTTCAGCAGTGTGCAGGAATCCTGGGCTCTGACAGCAGCTGCATCTGATGGTGTTTGCTGCCTCTCTGCGTTCATTGTGATATCTGCCTGGCTACAGGCTGCTCCTCACTTATTGAATCCTTTCCAAATTAGCTCCCTGTGCAGCTTTCCCAAATGGTGGTCAGAATGTGGACATTCCAGGTGCTTTTGCTGTAGCTTTAGTTAGTTCATTTCTCAGTTGATTTCAAAGATCTGGCATTCATTTTGCCATGAAGAAGAGCCTAGTCTGCGTAATCACGTCACTATATTGCTGCCCTGCAGACATTAGGGGAGCAATTGCCTGTTGTTGTGCTCCATGAGTGCAAGGAATGAATCAAAAGGTTGGCATTAGGCTGTGACAGAAGCCAGAAGGCCAGGCTGGCTGCTGGCTAACTGGGGCCAGTGAGCTGCTGCATGGCCAGTCAAGGTTCTCCTGCACAGAAGAGGGTGTTGTTCAGGGACCTCAGTAAGGTCCCTGAACAACACCCTCTTTGATACCTTGCATTTCTGCTGCCTCCATGTATTATCCCAGGGCTAGGGCAGCATCCCATCCACATGTCTGTGCTAATTACCTGAGTGCAGAGAAGCTGTTTTGTATCATTTTGTTATGGGTTTCTCTACTCAGGATGCTTTCCTTGCTTGGCTTTCAGAGGAAATACACACTGTTTGAATTACAGCACTGGGCCATAATTCCTTGGTTTTCCCTTATATTGCAGTTTAAATACCTGCAGTAAGAGAAAAAAGGATAGCAAAAAGAAGGAACTCAGAGAAATGGGGTGGATGCTTGCTGGTTGGTTGGTATCCCACAGTGCATAGTGAGAAGAATGCCAGAATGTGTGAAGTAGAACATGGGAAATCTAGTGTGACTGCTGAGCACATGATTTCACACTTGGGCAGTGTTGCAGGGATGCAGGGATCTAGTGTAGCTTTACAGGGACTTGTAAAGGTGTGTGGAAACAGTGCTTAGGCAGGAATTACTCTGCATCACCTAATTCAGATGCACAAGACCCAGAACTGCCTTCAGGTTGAGACTTGCCATTGGTTTGTGTGATTAACCCTATTAGGTGTCTGATGTCCTCAGCTTTAAAGGAACCTAGGAATGAAGGGCTGTTTCCAAAGCAGTGGATCCTGTTTTTCAAGGAAACAATCTACATTTCATTTCTTCTGAAGAATCAAAGGAAGATTTCAAGGTTCTATAGAAGCTGCAAAATAGCAGCTCCTCCCCTATAGGCATCTAATTTGCATTTTCCAGATTGTCAGGGGAAGGCCTAGCAGACCAGCACTCGTCTGGAGAAAGCAGGAGTAAAGCTGTGGATAAAGTTACTTTATGCCTGAGAAGCAGAAGCAGGAGCTGATGGAACTGACAGCACAATACCTCACCTGCCTACATGAGATCAATCACACATTTACGTGCTGTCTGAGAACTGTACTTTGGCCTATTTCACTTGACCAGGAAAGGAAAATCTATTGATATTTTTGAAGTCAAGCTATCTTCCCCCTTTGGTCACTGGCATTCGTCTTGGAAAACTGCATTCTGCATATCTGTATTTACTCTTAGCAACGGAAACTTACCAGATAGTAGTTTCCCCAGCAGAGATACCTGTTGTATGTTCGAAAATCTGAATCAGGTTTTGTGCCTAAGCTATCTGGGTTGGTTGTATGCTAACTGACACAAAATTTGGCTTCTGCCACACCGACCCACAGGGATTTCCATAATGGTAGAATATGGGGAGAGGAATTCCCCAACAACTTGAGAAAACAGTACGCTGTGTGTTTCCTGCTGGGTAGGGTTACTAACACCGCAGGCAATGTGTGTTGTACATGACCGTCATTGGAAGGCTTTCTTGAGGAAAGGCACAGTCTGGTTGTGGGTTGTCCTCTTTGTAGGTAAGGTAGGAGTAGTTTGAGTAACACCAAAAAGAGATATGTAACTTTGCCATGGAAATAAGCATATTTCAGTTTAAAGTGCCTACAGTATTTCCTGTGTTAATGGCTGTGTTTTCTTCAGATGTGGATACATTTCAATAATTGTGATGTTAATCTGAGAATTCATAGTTACTGTATTAACTGTAAGCACCAATCTAAAATGGTAGGTACTTCAAAATAATATGGCTATTAAAAAGTTAATTATTTGTGTTTGAGAACATTAAGAGTAACTGTCATATGGCATCTTAATTAATTTGTCATAGGTCTGAAGAAAAACCGCACTGTAACTTGATTTCCTTTCCATATATTTTAACAGTGTATCTGGTGGTGCCAGCCAGCATAGTAATTAAAACCTTTCTGGTTGTAATCACCATCTCTCAATGAGGGTTGATCTTCTGTTCTTCAGTTCAGTGAGATAGTCACAAATGCTCTCCTGAGGTCCTTGCCGGNAGCATTTTATTGATTTCATTTACCCCCCGCTCTTCAAATCCAGTCACTATTATTTCCCAAAGACCCCAATATCCAATTTTTCAAATTCTTTTATAATATTTCTATTTCGGAGACCTTCTTATTTGTGACAGTTAAGCACCACCTAGGTTCAAGAGATTAAAGATAAATACACCTAAAGCAGTAGCAAGTGACTTTGTTTGTTAGGTGCCTAGTTTTCCATCTCTTAATCTCTTCTCACGGCCAGGTAGAGTCAGCCCTGTAGTGACTTCAGTGGAATTGAATGTGTTTGGGGCAGTTATGCTTGCTCAATTGTCTCCTGCGTGTACCTTTGAAAAAGCAGTGCTTTTGAAAGTGGTGTATGATTTACCAAGAAGTTATTACTAAGCAAGCCAAAAAAAAACCCCAAAGTAACAAACAAGAAAAACCTCTCATGGTGGCACCCTAAAAAAACTCCTACTCTCAGTATTAACAAGATTAGTAAAATACCAATTGGTAAGATCATTACTAGCAAATAACCTGCTACAGTTTGTCCTGTGGTGAGTTCCTGCAAAATTGAATGGAATTCCTTTGCAGACAACCTGTAATTCCAATTGATGGCATTTTGCATAATTGATAAGTATATCAAGTCAGGATTGATTGCTATGTTATATGAATTCCTCATACAAACAGGTTCACTTAAATGCACTCAAGGTGTGCACTGAATTTGAATAGTCTAACATGGCTCATAGTTGGAGCTAATTCATCAGTAAGATTTTCCTTTGTGATACTTCAGAAAGACCTGCCCCTTTGCATCCTGGTTTAATCTAGGCACCCTAGTAACACTGATTAAAAAAAATAAGAAGTCTTCTCTGGAGGAACTGAGTGTTTATGGCTGAAATTGCAATGGGAATTTTGCCACTAGAATTGTATTTTTCCTTGAAGACAACTCTTGTCTTTGTTGTCTACATTGTGAAGCAGAAAAACAAATCAAGCAGAAGATTGTACTCTCTCCTTCTCCAGTTTTAAGTTCCCTTCTGTGATCCCAGGATGCCTTTTTAGGATGTGGGGGACAAAGTAGGAGACAGAGGCTGACTAGATGGCTTTGCTGCTGCTGGCGCTCTGCTGCCGATGGCAGTAGTTCCAGCAGCCTTCTGCTTTGCATGCTGCTTCTCAGGAAAACAGAAATGGAGAATCACGTCCTTAACCTACAGAATGGTATCCCCAGCTTCCGTAGCTCTCCTGGATATTGCAGGTGCAGTGTCCCAGCTGGCACATGGGGGTGATGAACATCCATGCTGCTCTCCTGCGCCCAATCTGACCTCAGGCCACCCTGATGTTCCTGGGACAGATGGTCAGCCAGGTCATATGGGCAAAAATTGCCCCTTTCCAAAAGAATTGGTTGGGATTAACCTTCCTCCTGTCTGAGCACAGACTGTGTGAGTGCCTGTGCTGCCATGGAGAAAGGGCAATGTGCTGCAGGTCCCTCAGGTGGAACAGGTTGTGAAACCCTGGCCCAGAAGTAGCCCTGGGTAATAGATTCAGATTAGGAGAAGTACCTTGCAGCCCTGGTGCTGGCTATGTTCCATCCCTGCCGTGGCTGCAGTAACGCTTCTGCCTTGTCTTGTCCCTTCCCTGCGGTACCTGCCAGTCACAATCCTTTGTGCTTATGTGGACATTGGAAGCGAAAAAGAGTTTGGAAACATTCTTAGTCAATGCCTTTTTCTCTTTTCTCTTAGAAGTGAAGAAGAAGGTTGGCTTTATCACTCCAGTGCCGGGAGGGGTAGGACCTATGACTGTTGCAATGCTTCTGAAGAACACACTCCTGGTTGCTAAAAAGCTTATTTACTAGAGCAAATGGGTTACCTTGGAAGAAGAATCTGCATTGTTCTATTTATTGATACACAGAACATTTATTTTTTACTACAAATGTATTTATTTCTACATTGTATTTATTTTTTCATGTCAAGTACGTTAAATCTGATGGTTTATAAAATGTTCAAATACTTTGTGTTACCCCCCTACTGACTTATTGTGAGCAAAAGAGACTTGGAGAATGCAGTCTACACAGGTATGTTGATGGTGGTGGTTACTTACATGTTTGAGAAGGAAGAATGAAGCATAAATTACAACTGTGCCTATGTATTGGGGCAATTATCAAGATCTTGTAAACATTTGGGACTTGTTCAAACAATATAAAAACTAAGACATGCTAGATACCTTTTAAATACCTGGTTTGGATTCTGAGGTCACTAAGCACTCTGGATGTAGTTTGGAGTCCGTAAATACTTTTTTGAGCGCTTAGAGCCAGCAGTGGCCTGGCAGCAGTGTTAACATGAATGCAAATGTTCAGTAAATGTTTTAAAATAGTTGAATAAGCTTGAATGCTGGTGAAATACTGACTTCAAGCATCTGCAAGAGGTAAGTGTGAATAAGTAGCTAGAATTGAGGCTGGAATTATTTTTTTTCCATGTCTGGACAAATTGTTTAGGTGCATAATACCCCCATCTCACAAAAACCCCTCAAACCTGAACAGTTGATTGGGCTGAATTTGATTTAAATTGAATGGAATAGAATTAAATTGAATGGAATTGAGTGCAATATAGTTAAAATTACTATATGCGTACAACATGTGTAGCATGGCAGGAGATGAAGAGGAGGAGAAAACCAAAACTTTATCCCTGATGAAATATTTGCGTTGGAACTTTAAGCTACTTAGTTATTCTCTTATTTTTTGAAACTGCATGAAGAGGGCTTTTTTTAGTCCATGTTGTAAGCCTTGGCTTCAATGGCCACAATATTGCTGGTTAGAGAAGAGCATATGAGATAAGATCAATATGTTCCTGTTCCCAAAAGTTTGGTTCCTGGATGGATCTAGAACAGTCCTATGCAGTGTAGAAGCTGTAGTGGAGTTACTGCTGAGATGCCAGTTCAGCTGAGTGTGTGCACTGGTGGCATTCCCACAGAAGGCAGTGGGAGACAGGTTGGACTCCCACATATTTTTATCTCGGCTGGGATTACTGATTTGTTTTCATGAGGAGCCTTAGGTATTTGCTATTGGGCTACAGATAACTTGAAAGGGGAAGGAAAAAGACTGGCTAAGTTCTGTTGCTGTTAAAGGGAAAAAGGCACTTACTGTGATAAAGAAGTCAAGGTGGAGCATCATTTCCATGCTAACTGTTCTTGTGATAGACTTTCTGAGCGTTTACTTTAGTGCAGTGTTTGCAGAAGTTTGGCAGGATTATTATTAGATATATAATGCCAATGGTGCAGACGCTTGTCTTTTTAAATGAAAGTGTTAATATAAATTTGTGGTAATATAAGTGGTACGAGGATCAAGGCACCCATGGAGACTGTACTTGGACTGATCAACCTGTGACTAAAAGGTGGAATAAAACTTGTTCACTGTTACCTTGGTGTTGCTGGAGGTTGTTGATGTGGTTTGGGACATGGTTGTGTTTTTCCTTTGTTTATTGTGTGTTCAAAGCACAGGGATTGGGAGACCCTGCAGGTTCAGGCATTGCTGTGACCATCTGTGTGCACTGCTGTTTGCTTTCTTTGATTTAACTCTGATCATTTCTGTGTTTTTTGGCAGAATAACTATTTATGGCACTGTGCTTGTGTCCCTTGAGGGAGCCTGCCTGTGTCATGCCCTACAAGCAGGTCATTGTGCATTGCAAGCCTTTTCCCTTTATCCTATGGCAGCTGGGTTGGCATTACAGCACAGCCAGTGAGGCCCTGGCTTGGCTCCACAGCACGCTCTCTGCAGAGCTGCTAGAGGCACCTGGGAGACTGCTCTCTGCTGGGAGAACATCCAGAAGGAGCATCCCATTAGACAACTCAAAAAGCACGCTGATGTGCCTGACCTGGCCGAGGTTTGTCCAAGGACAAACGCCCTGTGGCAGACAGAGCACGGCCTTGCCCACTGCAGCCTTGTCCCAGGCCTACCACACCCATTGTGTTGCCTCATGACAAAGGCTCCTGATTCAGGCCAGATTAAACTGCCCTTGTGCAGCTGGGTGTTGAAAGCAAGGCTCAACGAGCCTCATCTCTGCTTGGGACTGATAGAGCTTATCCAGGTAGGCATAAACACTCCCGTCTGTCCAGGGAGTGTGCAAGTTGCACTCAGTGTGCAGGCATGCAGTAATTCAGGATAGCAAAGGAAGGGAAAAGCCTCCTGGAATGCAGTCCATGAGCAGGAAAATGCGTAATTAAAATATGCATAACTAGCTTATGTTTTTCACTTAACACGTGAAGTGCTTAGGTGTAATCCTACAGGTCATGGAGGAGAGAGTACATTGGAGAGGGGGAACTTGAGCCAACCAGAGTTACTAGGGTGCTTATTAGAAGACTTCTGGTTTTAAAATACAGAAATTGTGAAATGTTTTTGTTGCTTGGAGCTCACAGTTGAGGAAGTGAGAGTTGTTGCTGAGGTGAAATATGCAACTCTCCTTTGGTCAGTCAAGTTGTTGATGTCTTTCTGTGTTACTGGACTGGGCTTTTCCAATTACCTGCTCTAGTCTGGACACATCAGTGCCCTTCAGAGAGACCAGTCCTACTTGTTCCAAGCTGCCTGTGACCAAGGAAGCTGGACAGCGTTTGGAGCCGTGGAGAGTGGTTTAGTACAAGAAGCGTGTTTGGCAGGTCTGTCCTAGAGACCCTGCAAAAACTTCTTGTAAAAAGTATGGTTGTTCTCATTAAGCATAGTCACTTCTTGGAGAGGGAGAGATGGGCTTTTCTGGCAGAAGTGAAGGGATCTACTGCTGTAGGAGGCAACAGTTAACCTGCTCTTTCAGTCTGTGTTTCCTCAGTGCTAGTGCCTGGCCGGTTCTGGACTTGTGCCCCGCAGCTCCAGCCAGCAATCCCAGGCCTCGCACCGGCCAGTGGGCTGCCTCCCTTCCAGGGCTGCGCACAGCGAGGCTGAATGGAAAGTGATTAGTACAGCCCTCAGGCTTGCAGGGCCTGGGATCAAAGGCCTCCCGCTGGCAGCGACTGATGGAGAATATCATCCATTATCTTTGTGTCTGATCACTTCCTAATCTCGGCACTAGCTGTTCCCGCAGTTCCTCTTCTGGATGACAGGGAGGAACATTAGCAAAGTAGGGACTGGTCTCTGCACTCTGAACTCCAGCATAGCATCCTGAGGGTGAATATCCTCCTGGAAGTAACACAATGTATCCTACATTGTGAAGGGAAGGAAACACCACATTTTCACATCGTGTTTTGTTTTGCTCACCTTTGTTTTGCTGGTTTTTTGTTCTGCTCTGTCAGATTCTGGGTCTTGCTCTAAAACTGTACCTTTGCCTGCACAATGATGCCCACAGGTAATAGGAAACTAGGGTTTCAAAAGAAAACCTGATGCCATTGCTAGATAATAGCAGTTTCCTAAATAAATGTGTGGTTGCCCCGGGGGTTAGGTTGTTACCAGATGCACCTTCTCTTGATTGGTGAGAACAGGAGATGACGCTTCCTGGCGTATAAGTGCAAGAGAAAACACGGGAGCACAGATAAGCAGAGCAAGCAAGCCACCTGGAAAGGAGACCTGAGAAGGTGTTAAAGCAGCTGCCTGCCATGGCATTTGGAATGCTAATCTATATTTTGCTGAAAGGTAGGTTTGGAAGAGGCTTTTCTGTGTTGTGAGGTCCAAGGCTTTGTTAAACAGCCTTTCTCTCCTTCCAAAATAGGCGGTGGGGTGGGAAGCATGCAGAGACATTGCGAAGTAGAGCTACTTCAGCTGTTTGAAACCTGGATGAAATTTTAACTGATAGGGTATAATTTAGACTCTTTGAAAATAAGCTACTTAGACTGGTAAATACGTGTAAGGTTGTACTATGTTACACATATCTGTGTTGTAAATTTTGCAAGATAATAGAATGGAAAACAGGATGGATTTGTATTTAGGAAATTTGCAAGCCATTTTTTGTTGTCCCACAATCATAATTATGCTGTGTCAAGAGGAAGTTTGAGGCAAGAGTGTTGTAAATGAATTGTTATTATATTGCTGCCTTCTCTGGGGTTTGTTTGAAGTGCATCTTCTATGAAGTGCTTTTTGGGTGAAATGAACCTTGAATAGATATACTGAGCTTTTCTGTTCCAGTAAGCATCTATTTGCATTACACAGCAATGGGGGCACTGAGTGAAGAGTCAGCTATTACTGCTTCATCCCTCAGCAGTGACTTATGGAATAATTGGACAAAAAACAACGCTGAAGGTATTGCTTTTTTGTTCTCTTTGTCTCTGTTAATCTGTCAATTAGGGAAAAACCCCAACCAACAAACCAAAAACTCCACCAAAATCTGTGATGTTAGCTGCTGTGATGTTCCATCCCTTGGACACTGTTGGATTTGTGAGTTTTATTTGTGAGATGAGCTCATTTCTTCATGGAGCCTTTGAAATCTCTCTGGAGTAAGATCTGCCACCCAGCTGGGGTAGGCTCAGCAACGAGTAGCTGAAGGATCATTTAACTCAAGTTTAGTCATAATTTGAAGAAGACATTTTAAGGCTGATGATCTGGGTTTCTGATGGCAATTTCTGTTACTTTTGCCTGGTGATCGGTTTCTGTCTGTCCTCAGTGCGCACCTTAATGCGCAGAAGTGAGAATGAACAGGCACAGCTTCGAGCGATACCTCTCATGAGTTGCTGCTCAGTAGTTTCTTTCTTCACTGCAGTTTTGCTTTTGGCTGTCTGGGCTTTCTCAGCCCTCCTCAGAGTATTGGCTCTCTCCCTTCTTCCTTTCTTTTTTGTGATGAAATGCGAACTCAGGCTCTGAGTTTACCTGCCATCATCTGAGAGCAGAGCTGTGTTTACCCTGCCAGCTGCATTCTTGATGTTACCTGAGATGCTGGTGATGTCATTGCTTTGGGAGAGCTGTGCGATCTGGGAATGAGGTTTTGGCAAGTCAGTAAAGGAGGAGAGGAATCTAACTGCGATACTTTTAAATATCTCTGTACTTTAAAAAGCCTTTTTAAACATGCATCTTCTGTTAATTCTAAGTCATCACAGGATGTCTTCCAAGCTTTTTTTAGTAGATCCATAAGCTTTTTATTATTTTCTCATAACAAGTCCAGCTGTTTTATTTTAATTTCTAATCTCTCACAGTGGTACAGTGTTATGTATACATTCATCCATACACATACTAAATGTGTGGGTTCCATATATATATATATACACATACATAAAATACGTATACACACTTGTATGCATGTGAAGTCAGTAAGGTATTGATTTTTGACCACAGTCCTTTGGTTTATCAGTGCAGCACTGTGGTCTGGTTTAGTCTATCTGTGACAGGATTCTTGCAGAGCTGCATACAGCAAACAGGAGGATAATGAAGTGGAAATAATGCTGTGGCTCGTTAAGTGCCCTGTTTGTGTTGTTTCTAGAAAGCAGGAGCAGCGGGTCATGTTTCAACAAAGAGGAGGTTTGTTTACGGGGTCACAGCCATGTGTGCAGTAGTCTGCGAACCTTTGTGGTGGCTGAAGCTGTGGTAGTCAACTGGACACCAGCATTTTCCTTTGAGAGAATTCCCCTCAAAAGTAGAATCAAATTCACAAACATTCAAGCACACACTTACACAAGGAGTTAAAAGTATATTTTGGTGGACCTCTTACAAAGCCAGTGAAAAGTTAAAAAACAGCCTTTCCAGAAAGAAGATTGAAAAGAAATGCTTAAAAAGACACCAGAGAAACTCACTGCATATCTCCAGTTTCCTGATAGCTTCTATTCCTGTGACCTGGAAGTTCATAGTAAGATCTGCTGCTAGGGTTCAGTAATACTGGGTTCTAAGAACATGAATTCCTGGTTCAGTGTCACTGGAGGAACTGGCAGTTTCTTGTGGGATTCAAGTCCTTTGGGGATGGAGGTGCTGTTTGTGGAAAACCATTAATTTCTGCTCAATCTCTCTGCCTGCTATTTACAAGATCTGGTCCTATTTCCTTCTTTTATGTTGCATGGACTTCACTTGTCACCAGTGCTGGGGCTGGGCAATTTTAGGCTAGGTCATTAGCTGAGAGGGGGGAAAGGTCATGGAGGGGAGCTGTGAGCTGGTACAGCATGGACAACGAACTTTTGGTGGTGTTTGGGCTGACAGAGAGCCTTCGTAGCAAAATGGGCAGCCAGCAGTAGGGAAGGTCCTGGTTGTACTGGAAAAAAAAAATGGAATCTCTTGATCGCCATCAGCTGGCTCCATGCAGCCTGTAAAGGGGGCCCTGGACCTGGGACTGAGCCCTTCCCTGCCTCCCCTTTCCCACTGCCTTTCCTCCCCAATGCACCATACTTGAGGACTGAGACTGCCATGGTCTTACTGACTCCTTTTGTTGCCAGTCTGTTAGTTTTGGCAAGCCCAGGCTCCCAAGTACCTGTAGCCTTGATTTCATGTCAGATCTTGCCAGGTGTATCTGTTTGAATGACTCAGTTGCAGGCAGCTGTCAAGTGCTTACATGGCATGTTTCTCTCCCCTCACATGACATGAAAGGGCACATGGACCTGTTTATTCAACAGCTTGTTTAGTATCTAGGCAGGCAGTATGATAGGAATTAACATAATGCTCTGGGGCAGACTGGGAAATCGTCCTTTTTGTTTTCAAGACTCATTCTTTCAGAGGTAATTTGTACTTTTGCAATGTCAAAATAATTAGTACATGGAATTTTTGTGTGTAGACTTAATATCTGATCTTACCCACAATGGACTGAGCTGTTCCTCCTGACGGAGATGAAGGAAGGTGTTGGTTTGTCTCAAGTGCTTTCTAGGCAGGCTGCTGCTCCAGGCTGACATGGGTTTCTAATGACAGCAGCACTCAGGGAAGAGGTTCCTGTACTGTACAAAGCCAGGTTTCCTGCAGATGTGGGTCGGTTGAAGTCTGCCACCTCCTGGCAGCGCTGGTGTGAGCAAGGAGGGATTTTGGGATGTGGAAATCCATCTGGGGGAAATTGGGGTACAGGTGGCTGGAGATTTTGAGCCTCTGAGGTGTGAATTTGTACCTTCCTCGCATTTATTTTCTTTCTTCCCCTCGTGGAAGAGGTGGAAATGAAAAACAAAACCTGTGCAATAGATACCTTCTCAGGGCCTAGCAGAAGAGTGGTACTTTGGGCAGTGGGAAATACTGGCTAAAGGCTCCCATTGAAGGGTTATTTTTAGTAATTTTCTAGTGCATTTTGTGCTGAAATGGTGATTCAAAACAGTTGGTGCCCAAGTTTTTGAGGAGACTCCTGGGAAAAGTGTGAATGTGCCATTGTCTATTTTCTGTAGGTATTCTGCAGGTATATTAGACCTAACCAGAATGGGCTTTTGCAGGTCCCCAGCATTCCGGATCTCCTTGGCATGCTGAGCCCTGCAGCTCTGCTGACTGCATACTTTCCATTGTTCTATCCTCATCAGAGAACAGTGTACAGTGCTCCTGTGCAGACACTAGGGTCATCCATCTCTTGTCCCAGAATTTGTCTTTTCTTCATGAAAACTGGCCTTTCTTAACTTCTTCCTGAAGTCTATCTCTCTGAGGCCTGGTCCTTTGTAGACTGTGCTCTTAGCCAAAAAGCCTGTCTCCAGAGGTTGTCAGCAGCATTCCCAGCACCAGCCAGAAAAGATCCAGAGCTGGATACTAGAGCTCCTATTTAGCCAGCACCAGCTTCCTCCCTTGCATTGTGTTTCTAGGCCCCACAGTTTGAAGAGTAACTTGTGGGTAACTTTTTTCCTTGGAAGGATGGAGAAGATGCCCTTTTCTCAGCCATTAGAAGTTCATTCTAAAATAAGACATGCTTCTCCCACGTCTCTGGCTTTTCCTGAGGAAGTGCAGTAAGCCAACATGTTATTTTTCAAGCAGACCTGAATTGTCACTTATTCTGCCTAAGTCTCTTGCTAAGCTGGAAGTCTGATTACTCTGTCAGGTTTGAGAGGCACTGTTCCGAAAGGAATCCTGTTTGATCTGAGTGTCAGTGATCATGCCTTTTAGGTGTCCAAACCACATCATTCACAGCTGAAGTTGAGAGTTGCTCTAGCGAAAGCAGCTGTTTGCCATTGTTTGCCATCTCTGATAAAGCTGCAGAGAGGAGGAAGAAAAAAAGGAAAAACCCAAAACCGCTTAGAGGAGCACACAAAGGAGATTCCTGCCATTAAATGGCTCAGACTGGAATTTGAGAATTTAGGGGGTTGGTGCTGTTGATCCTGAAAATTGTGTGGTGGGATCACAAGTTGCCCTCAGGGGGGCTAGAGGCTTTTCTCCATGGCAATGGTTCCATGAGTGTCCTATGTCCAGACCTTGATTCAGCACTTACTCAGAAAGGAAGGGTTCTGCTTGCTGTACCTTTGTTGAGTCACTTTTGTTGAGCAGACCTTGTCACCTTGCTGCAAGATGTTATTTTTCTTGTGGTCATAACTGAAAGCTGGTGTTGACATGAACTCAGTTAGGAAACCACCATCAGGTGTTACTGAGACAGTCCCCTGAAATAGTAAGTCATTGCTTGGACACCTCACCCCACCAGTGATTCCTGTAACTGGGTAGAGAAACGAGTTGGAACAGATGCTTGCAGTGATGGTGAAGCTTTGGGGCTTTCTCCTCACCTGCTTGCACCCCTGTTCCCATGACATCTTTATTCCCATTTGAGCCACCATGAATAAGGGAATAAGGTAGCATTTTCTGTGCAAGAAGTGTGCTTGCTGACCCAGATGTGTAGAATTTAGCACAAGGTCAGAACCTTAGTAGCCATAGACCATGCTTTTCCACAGCAAGACCATCCAGGCAGTCTAGGCAGCTTACGGCTGTCATGGGACACTCAGCTAACATTAAACCATGGAGAAGGGAGGGAGGGAGGAATCCCACCATTCATCCTCATTGATGGCTGCAGAGATGGCAGGCATGAGCACTAGAAATGCAATTGTTTGTCTTGGGATAACGAAAAGAAAAAATGAATTAACCATTAATTGAATTCAGACTGGGAAGGATATTGAGAATAATGCAGCACTCTCCTTCTGTGTCCTGCTATTCCTGGGATAGTTTTTCTGATTGGATAGCAGATTGGATTATGCTGATGTTACACTGTGTGAATTTCCCATAGTAATTTCTGTACACATTTCTCAAGAGCAAGTGATTTATTTACAGTTTGTGCTTTCTCAAAGCTGTGCTGGACTGTCTCAGAAGCTTGCTCTGTTTAGTGCTGACTGAATCAGCTCACAAGACACTGCACAGTAAATCAACATACTGGGTGTTTGCTGCACACAGTGTCTGTTATGTTCCAGGTGTGAAAATATGTGCAAACAATGTTTTGTCCTAAACATAACATGACTTTATTCTGTTCCACAGTAGATTACACAGAGCAGCCAAAGCTCTTGAAGCTAATGCAGACCTGCCTTGAGGAACACCACAGCTATTGTATCAATGGGCTCTGTGCCTTCCACAGTGAACTGAGGAAGCCCATATGCAAGTAAGAGATGCTGCCTATTATATCCTTCCTCAAAAATGACACTTGCATTGATTCTTTATGTGCTGCGTGTGCAACTTCACAGGGTCAGTCAGGTATTTTATTTGCAGGATTAAAGTTTGGCAGAGACCTGAGTGCTGTGGCACCTCAGGACTGCTAACAAGGCTGTAGTGCTGTGCTAGCCTAACACTAAGGAAGGGAGAGGGG
The DNA here is from genome assembly GCA_013400775.1 of Chaetops frenatus. NCBI lineage: Eukaryota > Metazoa > Chordata > Aves > Passeriformes > Picathartidae > Chaetops > Chaetops frenatus. The sequence goes on from VZTR01030893.1 coordinate 110,591, forward strand.
GAATTCACAGCTTTGTAGGTCACTGCTGTGGTGCCATCTCAAATCACAGCTGGTGCTGGAGTAAGTAGTAGAGGTATCAATAGATGTTCGCAGTGAGTACTAAGAAGGGGACAGGATCTTCCAACATATCAGCTACAACGTGCTTATTCCACAACGACATACCAGTCAGGACCATGGTGTCCTTACAATTCTCTAGGATGCAGAGTGGGCAGCCCTGGCCTTTGGAGACATTGCAGCGCTTAAGGACCAGCAGAGCACAGTGCGCTTGGTCCACACCCTGCATGGTGAGCGGATGTTTAGACTGTGTTGCTGCTGTGACTGCAGTACTCGAGCTAGCTTTAAACTGGATAAACTGGGACAACTGGTAGTCATGGTGGAGGGAAGAGGTTCTGAGTGAGCACCAGGTTCAGCCCCTCCTTGTTTAGACTTCTTGTGATTTGTTTAAAACTGATGAAAACTAATGCGTGTTTGAAATAGAAAGCAAAACAAGTTCTCAATTTTTGCATGATGTGTATTTATTTTTTAGGTGCCTTGCAGGTTATAATGGAGAGAGGTGTGAGCATTTAACACTAAATTCATATGCACATAATTCTTATGAGCGCTACATTGCTGTGGGAATTGGTGTAGGAATACTGACCAGTGGAATATCCGCCATCATCTACTGCTATGTAAGAAAGAGGTATGGGAAGTCTGGAACCTTCTGATTGCATTGATCTGAATGTCAGTGGGCAGAATTTTGAGGGCACTGGGATTGTGTTTTTGTCTGCTACTAATCTGTGATGTGATCTTAAAGGAACTAACACTCTATTCTTCTGATTTCTGATCTACCAGTGGGGCCAGTGGTGCGATTGTCTGAAATGTGGGATTCCTTTCGGCTGCCTGAGTTAGGGGATTAGATTTTGGTTCTGTGCAGGCTGCTGCAGTTTCAGGCTGATACAAATCACATGATGGTGTCTGTTCCAGATGCAGGAAACTAAAATCACCCTACAAAGTATGTGTGGGTGAGACGGCGTTGTGAAGCCCTGGCGCTGGAATACTCACCAGTTTGCCTGCAGAGGAGGGGAGGTTCTGCTGAAAAGGCCCCCCTGCACCATCGGACAGGTACCCTGGCCTCACTGAGGAGATGAACTCGAGGGAACGGTGGAGGAGTGTGTGAAGGGAGCTCCCGCAGGACTGACAGGCTCTGTGTGTTGTTGGAGAAAGACTTCCTCTCTTGGATGAGGGTGGCTCATGCTCAGGTCCAAGCAGCTGAGAGCGCTGGCAGGCCTCTTGGCACTATCCCATGCCTGGTGTTTGCTGTGGGGAGGACTGGTTGGTTTTAGCTGTTTTCAGTCATTTCAAGCACTCGTACTGTGTTCTTCTTTGATCTTTTGTGTGTTTTGTTTGGTTTTGTTTTCTTTTTCTCCTCTGGAGGAAAAGTACCACCTCCCTCACAATGGATCTACATTCTGGACATCATGTGCCGGCCAGAAACCATTTGGGTTCTGATTTTGGTGTGTGCTGGCTGTGTGTGTGGATAAACAGCCCTCTCCCAACCCAACAGTTATCTTCAGTGTGCTGGGCAAAGTACGGGCTTCTGGTGCCATAAAGGACAAAAAGTGCTTTGGGCTGAGGAAAATGACTGGTTCTTGAAACCTTCCTTAAACACAGGAAGAGAGAGAGTAGGCAATTCCTGGAAGATTAGGCCATGACACCCCTGGGCATGGCATGTTCTTATTGTTTTCATAAGCAGAACAACCAGATGCCTTTCTCAAAATGGATTATGGAGTGTGCTCATAACAAAGAACTCCCTTCTTCCCAAACATCCTACAGAAGCTCCTCGGTTCCATGGAATTTCAGGCAAAACATTGCCTTGCTGCACTCTGATTTCTGCACAAGACTTGAATTGCTAGAGAAGCTGGAATTTTGTTATGAAACTTCAATACATCTTTTCCCAGGAAACAGACTTTCTCTCTTCCATTTGCACATTATGGGCACAGTGTGACCACTCAAATAAGAAAGAAATTTTTTTAGGGATTGGATTCCACCCTGGACTAACAGATTCCATATTGGATGCTTGGTTCTCTTCATCTTATCTACAAAGAATTGGGAAAGTACAAAGATTCGGTTCAAGGAAAAAGGAAGAAAATTGGTTCTGAAGATGGTGGCACTAACTGGGACTTCTCACTGACAGCTGGAGTGTATGCCAGTGCTGATGTGACTAGAGATGGCGCTCAGAGATTTGCATTTCAGCTGTTGCATGTTGTAGATTCATCTGCTGTGCTCAGCCATCTACCAGAGAAAGGCAGTTGGTACTTTGAGATCTTATGGTGTAATATCGGCTCTTAAATACAGGTGCCCTGCTGAAAGCTCAGTTTCTTTGTTATGTGAGTTAATTTTCACAAGGATGCATGTTGTTTGTTGAAAAAACTGTATTTGTGAGACTATGGTGACAATACTGAAATGTGTTTGAAAGGGTAAAGGTGCATGTGGCACTTGAATAGTCTGAAGTTCATTCAGGGGGCTTTTCATGTGGGGATCCTGATCACTGGCTGACCCATCTTGGCTCTGTGATACCAGTAAATAAAACAGCATGTCACACACTGCTTGGAATCCCGTGTAACAGAGGAAGCAAGCAGCATATGCACACACAAAAAGGATTGCTGGTAAGGAATGGATGAACACCAGTCCTTTCCTCATTGACACCAGAATTTTCCAACTCTCAGCCTTTTTGTCTTCTTCATCTCCAGTCAAATCTTCAAATGTTTGCACTGTTTGCTCCTTTCCATTCTTCTGATCTTTTCCACTGCTGGATAACTTGTGCTCTTCACAGTCTTCAAGTCAGCTTTTGGTAGTGGCCCTAATATTTTCTGTGTCACCACGTATGTGGTGAGAATTAGGTGTACATTACAGTCTGCACATCCTCACAAACAAAAAACACCCTTTACCCATCTCACATGGAAATTAAAAATGCACATGTTATTAGGAAAATGCATGTGAGTGATCTTTCTCATTGATCTCTGAAGAAAATTGTAGAGCTGAATATCCAAAGGATGAAAAGCCTTAGAGTTTTTGTCCCGTGAGTGAATCTCCCTCTCCCCAGTGAGTTGTCTCTTCCTGCACTCACACTGCTGGTGTTGGATTCACTTCCCAAGGACCAGCCCTTCTCCACTGCAGAGGCTGTGTCTTGGAGCAGACACACACCCTACACAACTGGCTCAGGGGGTATGTCCACTTGTCACAGAAGTTCAAAGGGCAGGAGTTTGAACAACTGGACTTCACCTTGCCCAAAGAAAACTGTTGGAGAGAAATGCATTTTGTTTGCATGTCCTGTTACTGATGTTTGTTATGCCCTTTGTGTACCAGAGGCCAAGTAGGTGCCCTGGATATGCAAGTGCCTCTTCAGCAGTATTTACTCATTGCAGTGAACCATTTTGTACCTACAGCAACATTCACTGACTTCATTTTTTCAATGTTTGGTTACACATAAGTGAAAAAGAAAGTTTACTTAAGGGCCACAATTTAGCAGGAGACTACATAGTGAAATATGTTTTTTTAGGTGGCTTTCAGGCCCATGGTGGTTTTGGAAGTGAGAATTTGCTGCTATTTTTCTGCTAGTGGAAGAAAAGCTGGAGAGTGACACAGCAGATGAGCCTGTGCCATGCAAAATGACACTTCGTGTCAGGGCAGAATGAGAATAAAATGGAAGGAAGGAAAGATGTCTGCTTTATTTTAGTTTGCTTTTTCGAAGTGGTGTCACAGCTTCCAGCATTGGGTTATGCAGAAGCACAGCCTGGGAGCAGGCCCCAGTTGCGTGCCGGGCATCTCCGCGTGACTGACTCACGGAGCAGTTTGCTGAGGGAATCTGCACGGCCTCAGACTGCTTCAGGAGTCAGCCCTGCTGAGCCCTGCCTTGATAACTGACAGATGCTGCCAGCCTGGAATGTGTGTGTTGCTGCTTACGGTGCTGAATTTCCTGCAGAACTGGCCTGTCAGAGGATCAGGATCATCTTTCCTAGCTCATTTATCAGGCTCAGACTCTTTCTGTAGTGGCATAATTAAGAGTCGTAAGCTTCTCCTTCCCATTCCAGCTGCATGTGCCAAAAACTGTCATTTCAAGAGGAGTCCCTGCATTTGTGTGACTTTCAGGCAGGCCTCCCTCAGCTCTGAGGGCCAGCAGCTCAGCAGGGCCAAGCCAGAGACATCAAAGACTGGGATCTGCCTTTCTGAAGGACAGAGCACTTGCCCTGTGCATGATCCAGGCTGGTGGAACCACACTGGCTTTTCCTGCAGCACATCTCTCGAGCTGAGTTGCCCTTAAGCTACCCAGCCCTGAACCTGCTTCACTGGCATCTGTACCCACTGTACAGGTGTGCTGGGCTGGCACTGGAACACCTTCCCCAAATTCAACTCCCATTTTCTGCTCAGGTGTGTGGGTGGCCTGCAGTTTCCCTGATCCCAGCAAGGTCTGTTTCAAACAGTGAGATGCAAGCCTGGGAAAAAGATGGCTTTAAAGACAACTACCTTTGGTTTTGGAGGAAAGTATAAGGAGCTGGACTGATGCTGTGTTCCTGCCCTGCCTGCCTGCCAGGGCACACTGGTGGCTGGCAGGCAGGTAGGAGACAGTTTTTCCTTGGAAATTTTCTCTTTTTCGTAGTAACCCACAGTATATTTGGATAGTGACACACCAGGATTTCTTCTCCATCCCACTTACAGTAAAAGTACAAATCTGATTTGTGCTGCTGCAGCACTGCAGTCCTGCCTTGTGCTTGTGTACTAAGAAGTAGCTGTGAAACTGGGTACTTGCTAGTGACTCCCAATTCCACGCAAAAAAAGAAACCAAAACAATCCCCCCCCCCAAAACCCACCTCAACTCTCCCACCAGCAAAAAAACCCCAAAAAACAAAAAACACACTCCTCTCAGCAAAGTTTTAGAGCTTCATTATTCTTTACACCTGTTATATGTTTTGTTTCATTTCTGGTCCACTAAATACACTGTTGTTGGCAAAGCATCCCACAAGGAGAAGGCTAATTTGGCAACTTAATTGATTTCATAATTAAGTTCAGAATATCTCCTGTCAGCCCTGAAGCTTGCAGTTCTTCATGGATTGTCTTTAGACCATCCTTAGAATCAAGGCTTTAAGGATGATGTTCAGTGGAGAACTAGAACAAGGAGAGATTAAAGTCACATGATAGAAAGGCATCAAACTTCAAACCTTTTTAAAAAGTAGACCATTCTTCTGTGAGTTCTTTTAAGAAATGGTGCCTGGGTAGATCAAAAACACAGTAAGTGTTGAGAGAGGGGAAAGACAGGTCAGACTTGGTAAAATGCAAGTTTTATGACAAAGAGCAGAAGTTTATTTTGAATATTTTCAGTTCTCTCTTGTGTGATATGAGTGCAGATCTTCTGTTTGTGTTTTAACTTTTAGAGCTATTCTGCAAAGTATCATGCATGGTGAAGTGTTTGAAACTACACAATTTGCACGATGCAGATAAATAGTCTGAAGGCTGGATTCATTCAGCTCCAGCCTTGCCATAGGCAGGATCTTCATAGCCCTGCTGATCTCAGTGAGTGCTGGCACGGAACTCAGTGCTGGCTGCTCCGTGGTCTGTGTGTTACAGAGCTCTGGTGTGACTGCTCTTCCTTGTCCTGAGCCTTGCTCAGAACAGGGAAACGCCTGTAGAGGTCCCTATTGTACTGCAAATCCAGGAAACTGCTTGGTACTCCTCCTTTATGACCCAGTTAACAAACAAACAAGAAAAAGTGCAGGTACTCATTAAAATCTCAGTGTAAGTAGTCATTAATTATCATGACAGCAATAAAGTCTTGTATTATGACTAGGCTTGGGGCTGCTCCTACTCTCGCTGAAGTGAGTGGAAGCGACAGCAGGTTCTGTGAGCAGCAGATCTTGGTGAGCTGGAGGAGGTGTGCACGAGAGGGAACTGTTGGCTGGTTTGGGAGCACTGGTACTCCAGCCCTTTCTGGCTGTTGGCTGCACAGGTGGGAAGAGCTCACTCTGCCAGGGTTGCGAGCTGAGGTACAGGCTGGTTTTGGTTGAGAGTAGGGTTTGACTTGGTATGAAGCCCATGGCCTGTGGGCAAGCAAACCTCTAAATGAGAGGTTGCTAGAGTCAAATTAAAATTCTAATTCCATTTTTCATACGTATAAACATAAAAATAGTAATGAGAAATGGTTTCACAGACAAATTAGGGCTAAAACTACTTTAAATGCTTATTCTCTGGAGCAGTTTGGGATGAGCTGAACTTGGTAGTTGAGGAATGTCTTGCCTAGCCATTCTGGGGGCATTTTCCATTTGATGGTTTGGGGGTTTTGCCCTGTTGTGGAAGTAAGATCATCTGTGAATGGTCACCTGCCTTAGCTCTAGGCTCAGTTTTCTAATTCATAAAAAGGTCAGTGGTATCCAAAGGGGAGGTTTTGATTCCATGTCTAAGACTAAGTCACTTAAATGCTAATTTTTAATCAAAACTTCTTGTTGAATTTATCTGGTGAATATATGCAAGGAAGTTGCATTGTATAGGTTCCCTAGTGGCATTTCTTTATAAAGGTATTTTGTCCTTTAATAAGCAAAAATACGGTTTGCTGCATTTTGAATACCTGATATTCAAATGCCAGGTGTGTTTCCTGGCCAGGGCTGACCAAAGCGGGGCATGGCAGCATTGCCCTTGGCTGATGGGAGCCAGGCTGATGGAGAGCCATGAGGTGCCCAGCATGGGACAGCTTCCTGGGCAGGGTATGTCTGTGAGCCTAGAGCTGGTGTGTCCACACTTGCTGCCTCAGGCCTGAATTGCTCCTGGAAGCCCAGTTTTTGGAGCACTATTGCTGTGGGCCAGTTCATCTGCCATCACCTTCAGCTTCCCAAGCCAAGGGGAACATTACGATCCACTTATAGGAGTGTGAGAGCATGGGCCCTGTCATTCCAAATCTGTTACGCTCTTTGCCTTTTTAAAAAAGCCTTATTCAGGCTTTTTTGTTTGGGGGGAAGGGAAATGCAAGAACCGTTCCTTTCTCCTCCTTGTCCAAGGCTGTTGTGCAGAGGCCTCTCCAGCTTCCTCTGGCAAGCAGCACAGCCAGGCTTGAGATATGAGAGGACAGGGCCGAGCTTTGCAAGAACGTCTGAGTAACTCGGGCAAAGTTAATTTGTTTGACATCATTTCTGTACATAAGGCTAAGTCTGTGTCCCATTGTTATGGCAAATCCCATGATGAAGGGCATTTTATTGACTCCTGCCGGCCGTTTGACAGAGTGCAGCAGCGGATTTGGCCGTGAGCGCTGTTCCAGGAAGCTGCCTTAATAGATGCCAACGCCGAATTCAAAGGCTGTGGGGCAACAACTGGGCCTCGCAGGGAGCTGTGGCAGCTTCACCGCAGGGAGGACCCTTGAGTGCATCCCTGATCTGCCAGCTGGGCAGCCCAGCAGCCACCTCTGCTCTGGGCAGGGGAAGCGGGGCGGGATGAGTCAGTGACACGGGGTGGGAGGGGGACCTTGAGTTACAGGCCGTGCCAGAACATACAAGATTTGGCTGAGAGTTTTGTGCTTTTCCCTTTCTTTTCAAGGCTATGGCATTGCAGGTTCTTGGGCATTTCTTGGAGGGATGCTCTTCAGGAAGGGAAATTCAAGGAGGGCCTCCAAGTGGCCTTGTCTGTGTTTGTGATTTTTGGAAACTCCACATCTCAGGTGCTGAGTTTTTGGGTATAAGTCTTTGTAGTTCTGATGTGGTACTTTGGTAGCTTAATCTGCTGTGTGTCTCCGGATGGATGACTCCTGCATTGCCAGCTGCTGCTGTCAAAGCAGTGCCCTTTCAGGCCATCTGGGTTTGCCAGAGGAAACCGATGCCCTGAAACACAGGCAGGTCTCCCAAGGAGCTGAAAGAGAGGAAATTCTCTTGCCCTTTCCCCTTGCCTTGTTAATGCTTCTCTTGACTCTGTCGGTGGCATGTTCATGTCTCTTGTGCAAATAGATATGAAAGTTCTCCCTCAGGCACTTCTCAGCCATCTCCTGAATTCCTTTCTCCATCACTAACGATGTTTTCCATCAAGATTACAGCAGGAAAAAAATGTTCTCGATGGGCTAGGTGCTCCCCTGTGCGTGAAAAGTGTGTGCAGGAGCCAAGAAACACTAGGAGTTTCTTCCTGATTGTTCCCAGGGAGAATGGAGAGTGACGCAGGGGAAGGGGACGACCTTACACCAACACACACGTACACATACACACACACTCCAGGACCTGCACAGAAATGTCCCTGACCTCAGCATGAAAATGAGGAATTTGGGGTGGTCTGGCCCAGTTGGGTGTCCCCTCGCATTTCTCCTTGACCTTTTCCTTCTGGTCAATCAGGGTTCCTTTCAGCCTCATCCTTCGTGGTCTATCCAAAAGAGGTGTGTCCCCACCAGGAGCAGGTGCCCTTGTGTAATTCAGGTGCCCCATTCAAACTGCAGTCTGAAAGAACTTTAAGGGAGTGTTAAAGATGATTCCAAGTAAGGATTAGTTTGATTGCTTTTTAAACCATTAAGGATTTGTGAAATGTACTGGTGGCATGCCTCCACTGAAGGGTTTTCAAGAAAATTAATTGCAAAGTAAGGTTCTGTGATTTTCCCAATCAGCTCTGGCCTAACTCCAAGCCCTGCTGCAGGCTGTAATAAAGCATTTGTTGTCTTCAGTGGATGCAGACTCAGGCTACTTCCACTGCCCTCAGTCTGTGGGTATTTAGGTATTTATGGGTTTTGTAGGATTCTTAAAAATTCCTATTTGTTTGTGGTGGTTTCTTGAGTGAGAAGTACCATGATAGATAAGAAGAGGAAGGTGAGAGCTACAACCCAATGTGACACTCGGTAACAGTAACTCAGAGATGTAAGTGTGCTTTGAATGCTGCTTGAAGGTTAAAAACCCTGGGTGGAGGAGAAAACTCGGGGGCACGTGGCCCAGTGTCTGTGTCTGTATATAGGCACAATTTGGGTAAAGCCTGTTGAAGGCCTGGGCTTCCACAGGGTTTGTGGGGACTGTGTACTGTCCATGATTTCAGTGAATTGAAGTGAGACTGCTTCTCTCCCTCAATACAAATAGCTCTGTATATGTGCATTGAAAGAAAACATGACACAGATGGGAGACTAATTCCCTTTGTTTTCCAAACATTGGAATACATTTGTTTAGGACTGTGCATTGCTTCATTATTTGCACATCCTTCCTTCAGCACTTAAGCTGTATGCTGAAATCCTATTATGCCAAATTATATTTTCTGTGATCAGTGTCCAGATGACATGGAAAAACATGGTCAAATATTGGCAGAGATGCCCTGTGTGTCTGATAAAAAATCTCTGACTTTAATGTGCATTCCATATCTTGTGCTGATGAAGAGCTGAGGCTCTGCCCTAGGTATCAGGTGGTTTGGTAATGTTGAACAGCAAGTTTGTCTTTATTTCTCATAAAAATAATCTTTGTTGACCCAGAGCTTGGGTTCATGCAGATCAATACGTATGCAGAAGGCCCTGCAGAAAATGTTCCATTATCCTTCAAAGAACTCGGGGAAACCCAAACCCCATCAATGTGGGGGAGAGTCGGACCCCCTGTGTCCCCTGCCATATCCCTCCTGTGGCAGGTTTGGAGTGGGGGCCTCTGTCCTGGCACAGGGGCAGGTCTGTATGCAAAAGGTGCACATCAGGGCCTGCACAATCTTCTTATTCTGCACCAGAGCTTTAGTCCACACACAGATTCCCCCAGGGTCTATGGTCCTGTGCAGAATGCAAAAATCATAGTGGATAGAAATTACAATTAATATAAATAAGACAAAATTACAGTTCCATATGATTTAATGCAAGTCACTGCCAGAGAAGTCCGAGCAGAGGTTTCCACATGTCACGTAGAGTGAGATGGTACAATAGCAGCTTGATCTGCTTCAGGTGGCCTGTTAGTTCAGAGGCTTGAGCTTGAACATGGCTCCTGTCTCTTTTGTAAAGCAACAAGCTCCCTGGGTACCAGGCAGGAGCTAAATGTGTATTTAGCCTGTTCTAAAGGTGAGCAAGCAGCAAAGGGAATAGCATGGATTGTTGGGCTAAGCATGACATGCACAGGGTCTGATGTGTCCCAGGGGAAGTAGGCCCAAGGGACAGAGTGGTCATGGCATGGGAATATAGTGACCTGACAGTTTTCCACTATTAAATCCCTCTCCACGGTCACATTTAAATTTCCCTTCTCCTGCAGTATGGATCAAGGCTGCAGCATCAGGAACAGGAGCCTGGGAGGCAGCAATGCTGCTCCGGCTCAGCATCCACAGAGGAAGTGCTTCATGAGAAGGCCAGGAGTGGAGCACAGGGACACAGGTAGGAGTCCCTGCCTCTGCACATGTTTGGTGAGTTGCAGACCCTGGGCTTGCCTCCCTGCTGCCATCCAAATATCCAAATAGCTACAAGGATGCCACGGGGATGAAATGTTACAGACTTTGAAGGTAGTTCAGAGATGCAGGGGTATGGTAAACCAACACTTAGTCCATGCCTAACACTTTGCATCTGTAGATGGAAAACTAGCCTTGCTCCCAGCTTCTGGGGGAAGCAGGCAACCTTTCAGCAGCCAGCTGAAATTATCTGAATACTCTGTTGGCCTGTCACGCTGCAGAGAAAGTGGAGCCTTCTCTGTCTCTGCTTTTGCTTTTGCTCCTTGCCTCCTTCAGCCCTGCCATCCATAAACAACTGGGGGGGAGTTTTGCGTGTTACTAATTTTAATAAAGTGGTTTTAAGAATGTTTTGCCTCTCCAGAGCTTTCATAACATAAAGTAATAGAGGCTTTTGGCAGAAGCAGTAAATCCACCCTTAGCATGTGGTAAGCTGTGTGTGTCCCAGCAGCCACGTGACTGAAAGTCTGAACACGGTGCAGCACCTGGGAAGCTGGGAGCTTGTGTGTGAAACACTCAGGCTCCATATCCTGCACAGAAGCACCAGCCTCTGCTCTCCCACGCTCACTGGGCCCATGATCTCTGCCAACTCGTGCAGTTCTCTGGAACTGCTTATTTTGGAGGTGATGGGGAATGTTCTGTCACTGGTGATGCACATCCTTGCACCATGATTTACTCTAAGCCTTAATTTTCTTTGCTTTTGAGGGCTTGCATCAGACTTTCAGGCACTATTGAACAGAGACATTTGTGTTTATCGGCCTACCTGGAAAGGGAAAGGTAAGCAATTTTTATGCTTCAAATGCCTCTCATATCTCCCCAAGGGTATTTAATTATCTCGTTCCTTGGCTGTAGGTACAGTTGTGTTGGGCGTAAGTTACAGCTTCCTCCTGCTCTATCTGCAGAGCAATCTGAATCCCAGCTGAGTTCATAGTGCAGTATGCAGTGATCTACGTTAGAACAAGTAGGGTCAGGACTTTACACTGCTGCCTTTTCCCTCTTTCCAGATTATTTCCTTTACAGTGAACACCTGTCTTCAGGTGCAGCTGTAGCTGTTCAGCAGGCGCTAATGATGGGTTAGAGGGGTGTAACACAGGCCTGACATTTCCCACTCCATGTGACAGTAGGGATGACACCAGAGTTGTCTCTGCCCCTGACAGGAGCAGAGGAGAAGAAAATGGTGTCCTGTCTAGGAAGGTTTCAGAAACACCACTGAGGTTATGCTGGGAATCAGACTGAAATGAGACTTGTTCTAGTTTTTTTTTTGCTTGTGAGCGAATGAGTCTTGTCCTTTTAGCCAAGGTCTGGGGGAAGTAGCTGAATGCTTTGCTGGCATCTGACCTGATGCTACCATGATTGTAGCCTCGAGTTACAATTCTTCAAGGCACTTCTTTTTGGAGCTAAGGATGTCCTGTCAGACTACTTGGCATCAGCACGCTCCCAGTAGTGGGTTGTTCACATGTGAATGAGCAGTGGCACCACTCTGTGCTTCTACTTCTACACCAAGAGTTCTTTGTGTTGCTCTTCTGTTTGCTTCCAGTCTGGAACTTCCCTCTGCATGAAAGCAATTCTGCCATCCCTCAGAGCTGGCTACCCAGTTAGTCAAATATAAGCCAACCAGGATAGGTGTGCCTTGCTTTTAATACAGTATTAAGCTGAGAGGGAACTTTGAGCTTCTCTCTACCTCTGCTGGAAGGTTCTGTCCTGAGATGCACTCCCAAAATGTAGGAGTTTGGTGTTATCACTTATTTTTGAAAGGTATCTTTAGATTTACTGCAGAAAATTTGCAGATTACAGACAGGTATCTAATTATTGACCAACAAAAACCCTATTTTGCCACACTGAAGAAATTCACAAGAAAATTTAGATTTTTGTCTGTCTGTCACTGTCTTCATTCAGCTGGAACGGATTGTTTATATGAAAGAGAAAATAACCCTACCTCTAGGTAATATGTAGCAACAAGCATTCATATCAATGTAACTCCCTTGCCTTCTCTACCTGAGTGAGAGCTACCCAACCTAAGCCTCTGGGAAATGATGCCAACAGTAATGTACCATTCCTTTGATTTAAAGTTCCCCAGCAAATGCTCTCCAAATGCACCAACTCTACAAACAATTTGTAGAAGCCATGAAGAAGAAGTCTTGCTATGTACAATGAGAGGCCATGCGTGGTCAGTACGAGTTGTGCAACATAACCAGTGAAGTCGTAGAAGAGAGAGAGAGAGCATGTATCAAACTGGTCAAGTGCAGCCGAGGGGCTTCTGACAGGATATTTACAAATTGCTGATATCCTGTTTATGGGAACCATGTAAACAATCAAAGGCCGTTGCCCAAAGGCTCCCCTGTTACTCAGATCTGCGTAAAAGGCGGTCCCGACACGAGCAATGCAGTCAGCAGCTCTGATGGTGTGACATGGCAATCCAAGCTGCTCCGCTGTAATTAAACGCACGCAGTGATGTGCAGAGCGTTGCATAAGGTGCAGCCTGAGACAGTGGGAAAAGGCTTGCAGAGAGACCTCTGGTTTAGTTTAGTTAACCTGGGTGCCCTTTAAAGTGGCTGGTTTGGAAAGATGGGTAATGAGCTTTGTGTACTGTAGCTCTTCCTGGAAATCTCTCTCCTGGTTCACAAAGGGGAATGTTACGGGAACAAAACAGGGGGAAGGGTTGAGGAGGCAGGATGGAGACAGAAGAGCAGAGCTGTGTTCTGCACAAGCTTTCAGCTCTGGCATGTTTCACCTAAGACAGGCCGTCTCCTGTGGTAGCTTAATGGGCTTCTGGCTGATGTCAGGCTGCTTGTGTGCTGGGTTTGGGCAGGGTAGCTTAATCTGGGTGTGGAGCTGGAACGTGAGTGTGTGATGCTTGAGGGGGTGACCTCGGCTGTAGGCACGCTGCAAGTCAGGGGCCAAAAGTGTCTCATCCTGAGCATCTGATGTGCAGCTTCACAAAAAAGGAGTTCTCAGAGATATCTGTTGAAAATCCAGGAACTATTGTTATTCAGAAGTTAAATGAGGTTCAGAGACCAAATTTGTGGTTGGCAGCCTTGGCTAATTCATCCTTGTTCCCTAGCCCTTAATTTCCCATATGAAGGACAAAGAGCCTGCAGGAGGATTGATCAAGGACTGCCAGCCCTAGCTTAGTGCTGTTGTTAATTTAATAGCATCACTGATCTAATTAAACCCAGCCCTGGCCTTTGTCCTGTCCCACTTGATTTACACGCATGCGCTCCCAGTGTCATAAAGGAAATCTCCTGCCTCTCTTAAATAACACTAAGCTGCAGGAACGAGGATGAGGGGGCGGATATGCAGATACCACACGAAGGAGTTATCCATGGAAGTGTCACAGTCAGCTGACTGGCTGCTGCCACCTCCCCCCAGGACATCCAGTTGCAGGTTCCTGTCTTGTCCCACCTCCTACTTGCCCCTCAAACAACCAGCACCCTCTGTACCCATGGGTGGAGAGATGGGACAAGTTCCCTGGGGCCTGGGCCTTTGCTTCCCCTTGGCCCTTGGGCAAACCCACAGCCTCTTACTGAGAGAGCAGGGAAACATGCAAGCACTGAACACCTTTTATTGCTCTTTTTAGTGTGGGAGGAATCCAGGCTGCACTCTTGAGATAGGCTGGGGAACAGCCAGCTCTAACCAGAGAATTGGAGTCTGTCTCCTTTCCTGGTAGCAGACAGCAGCTTGACCTGCATAAATGGGAGGAAAAATCAGCATTGCAGGCAGATGGTTTCCAGCTGTGCAGGAGCTCTCCCTGCCCTTCTCAGCCCCACCAAGGCCTACAGTCATTCCCTGTGGCTTCCGGTCAGTACCCAGTCTGTGGATAAGTTGGCTAATCCATTTCTTCCATGTGTGACCTAGGAACAGTGTCCAGGGAGACTTGGATACCTGAGATGATGCTCAGACCATTGATGGGAGGAGAAGGTGACTAGAAGATGATTTCACATAGTCTTGGTCATTCCCAAACCAAATCCCAGAGGTTTCCACATACCATGTGACTCATGGGCTCTCAAGAGTTAGTGGTACTGAATTCACTGGAGATCAAAGAATATGGAGTTTTATAGCAGGTTGGGCCCAGTCAGGGAAAACACCGAATGGAATTGTATTGTTGGGTGTTGCAACCCCTAAGTATTCCTGATGAGGTTCTTTCCCTTCTACCTGCATCTATCGACAGACAGAGAGCATAATATCCAGCCTGGCTCCCAGCTGATGTCAGCTGGAGGGAGTGCCATGGATCATTTTTCCTGGAGTTGTAGGAGAGCTTCATTGGGGACCACAGTGTCCTAGTTTGAAATATGACTGCAGCGAGGCATTGGGCACCTGTGTTTATAGGTTCCCTGGGGCAGACTGTCTCATCACCTCTGCATGACAACAGCCATCACAATAAAGGCCTGATCCTCACAGCCTTTTTTTTTTTTTTTTCGGTCACTTCAGTAATAGTAATGATTAACAGTAATTATCAGAACAGTAGTGGGAGTGTCCCATAATGCTAGTGGATGGGGGAATTCCACTAAGCGCATCTGCTCCAATGCTTAGTGCTGGTTACCAGGCCAAACAAATACACCGGGGACCCGTGGCTCTTTCCTAGATTTGGCTTCTGGAACATGTGCTGGCTGAGCTGGTTTCAGGTGAATTGCTGTTTACTCCATCATCCCTAATGACACATTCCTCCTGTCCAGGGTGCCCCAGCTCCCCATGTGCATGGCTGGCATGCAGGTGACAGTCACTGCTGTGTTGCAGCCAAAACGTGGAGTCTGTGGATGGCTGAAATCCCAGTGGTGGAGTGGGGCCTGGAGCACGAGGCGAGTCACAGCTCAGTGCTGCGTTGGATTCAGCAGGCCAAGCACAGGCAGGGAAACAGCCTGCTAGTCAGCCCTTCCTCTGCTCATATATGCTTGAGATATAAGAGTGAAATATTTATCAAGGGCCAAAGTAAACTTGCCAAAGGGATTGAATCCAATGTAGCTTGAGGCCTATGATGGCCAGGAATCCCAGATGGAACAGTGAAGAGTCAGGGGCTCTGCTGATGATATGTGTGCAGCACATATTGTTCAGGCTTTAGTGCAGGCCTTAGAGGCTGGCCCTGTTCTTCAGCAGGTTCATTCTTCTCACTGACAGTGTCTTCTTCTTGTCTTCCCCACACTAGCACCAGCTGTTCTGATGGGAGGTACAGGAGAGGCATGGAATGTCGAGATGGAGAGCCCACAGCCAGGAGGGACTGCTGTGCAGAAAACCTGAGCGCAGCTGGTGAGTCACACCGGTCCCCATCGCAGTGGGTTTGCTGTCATTTTACTGTCTTAAGGTGGATATCACTCTCTGGGCAGAGCCATCAAGTGGGTGGGCCACCAGGAACATGCTGCCATGTAGAAATTTCAGTTCTATCGGCCACTAATCAGGGGCATCAATGATGCACTCATGTGTGCACATGGTGGCTTGTCAGAGAAGACAATCTTCATCTTTGCATATGTTCCGTCTCTCAGCGGTTAATCCTTGTCCCTGGAGAATGAGAATTTCTGTGGAAGAGAAGACTTTATAAACTCAAAAGAGGTGCTGGTGGACAGGACAGCACACAGGACTGATGGGTAAGAGGCTGGTGTCCTCCCAGCTTGCTTGCAACCTACTACATGCTGTGGGGAAATCTCCTTTGCTTCAAGCTTTGTCCTTCTATTATTCTACTCTATGTAATTATTCTAAACAGTTCACCCAAAGCAAGGAGAAACAATTAATAGATATAGGGACAATGATATGGGGGGCACTTGGCTTGATAGCACTCTCAGCAAGGGCATGGGTTTGTTTAGCACCAAGCAAAGGCAGAAGCCATGGAAAGACTCCACAAGTGAGAAAGGCTTAAACCCCTCGGAGGATAAGAAATCACTCATGGAGCACTGGGCTGTAATTAGGAAAGGGAAATCACCAGTTGAGCATTGAGAAGTTCTTGCTGCCCCTGAGATGTGTTGAGCCATTCAGGATTTGCCCAGGGGAGAGTAATGGCAAAGTCATACAAGCCATGAGAATGAAGTTTTAAAAACTGCCCTTTAGGGAGGAATGCAGCATGAACTGGGAGATGTGTCGCCCTTTTCAATGCCATCTTCTGAGATGGATGAGAATTAGCTGCTTGGGGTTTTTTTCTTTCTTTTTTAAATTGCTGGTTACTGCTGACCCAAGAAGTTGGCAAAGAAATCAGTGAATCTGGGGAATTGTTCTTTATTTTTAATAGCAAAACATCTGTGTTGTCCAGTAACATTGACCTCATGCTGTGTTTACAGGAAGAGGCATTGGCCACTTTCAGCCCTGGGCGCAGAATTTGAACTCTCATAGTTTATAGGAGAGACTGGTTGTTTAAGAACACTTGACCTAATTCATCCCTGACATTCATGGCAAATTTGAAACTGACCTTTAAATGGAGTAACTTGGCTCAAGGTTTTTCTTTACTCCATTTCCTCCAGACGGTCGCATCTACGTATTCCAGTTAAAAATACATTCCCTTCTTAGGGCATTTGTGTTCCCATGAATCCTGAGATTTTTACCATTTATGATTTTCACAAAATCATGGAATTGTTTACATTGGGAAGGTCCTCTGACATCATTGAGACCAACCATTCCCCCAGCACTGCAATGCTCACCGCTGAATGGTGACTCCAATGCCACATCTACATGCCTTTTATATCCCTTTGGGAACTTAATATTAATCTTGTGTCGTTCAAATGAAAATGCTATCGGGAGTGAGGTGCATTCCAATTGATGTCCGAGCTTTGAGAGTATTCCTTGACCATCTCTCATTTTGTGCAATGAAAGTTTGCTGTATGCAAGTCTGCTTACAGACATACTGACGTGTGCACTCATGCTGTTTGAAAAATTCTGGATGATTTGGCCAAGAATGTATGAAATTGCTGCTTTTTGTTACTTTGCACGTGTGTATAACAGTGGCAAGTGTATCAGTGCAAGAGTAGGAATTATTCTCTTTCCATTTCAAAAATACTTTTTAGCAAGAAAAGATGTTGATTTTGCAAATTGGTCTTGTTTTCAACAAATGAAACCAATGCAGATCCATGCCCACAGCAGCAATGCGTAAAACCGGGTGCAAGTGCTACAGAAGGCAGCTAAAGTAAGTGGTACAGACACTTGACATGTGTGGTTTTAGTTATGTAAAAACACACAGATAAAGTGGAAGTTCATTGCTGTGAACACGTGTATTCTTCTACAGTAAGTCCCCATGAGGAAAATAGACACCACAGGAAAATATACATGTAAGCTGTGTTTTTTCCTCTTTTAATCAAAAAGGGCATGCTGTTCATAAAAAGTGCTGTGTGTCCTCAGTGATGGATACGCCAACAGACAAGTCTCAGTCCTTACCCATGCAATAATCACTGCTGTGAATCTGCTGCTCTGTCCCAAAAGAGGAGATGAATGTTTGAGACATTGCAAAGACTGAAGCAAACTGAAGCAAGGACTTCAGCTGAGCTTCTGTACTTTGTAAAGAGAGGTTTTCTATAAAGGTGGTTATTAAGGCATTGCAAGGTAATAAAAGCAAGCGAGTCTTTTGCACAAGCTAAGGTATTTCCTCATATTCTCATTACACTTTATAAAGAAAAAAATCCTGAGATGTCAAAGCATTCAGGGGGCTACTTGCTGGTCGGGTGCCAAGGGGCACAAATCCATGGGCACCTTGCCCTGGGTGTGCCAGTTTACCCTGGCTGAAATCGAGGCCAGCAGCGGAGATGCACCCGTGATGCTCTGTTGCCCAACCAGTGCTGCCTCTGAGCATTGCACAGACTTGTCGCTCCTACTGGTACCTGTGGGACGCAATGACCCTGCCTTACAGTGACACCACTGATGCAGCAAGGCCTCTTGGAAAGCTGGCTCTTAAGGTGTGTGCCTGCCTTATCCCAAGAGGCATCCTCCACGTGGAGGAGAGGATGGTGAAAGCCGCACGCAGGGATGCCAGATGTGAAATCAGGTACCGTGAAACAAAGCTCATTACAGAAAGATGAAACAAAGATGTGTACATGATACTTGTTTTCCATATATTCAGATCCGAAAGAGGAAATTCCAAGGAATTGCTCCAATTGTGTCAGCGTTACTTGGTATCTGGGTACCGGTACAAGACTATAATTAAATGTTGCCTTTCAGAGGATAAATCATGCAGGAATTTAAGGGTAAAATTAATTACAAAGTGGAAGTTCTTCGGTGATCCTGCTTTTTAAGGCATCTCTAAGTCCACGCACAGAAACACGTTGCTAATAATTGCAATTCCTTCCTTTATGCATTATGATCCCTGAAAGAGCAGACAATAAATTCCTTAATAAGGGGGATCAGCACAAATTAAAGAAGCAACAAAAAGTCATGCGGCATCAAAAAAAGACACCATCTGCATGGCATGACTAATTAGAGGGGAAAAAAGGGGGAGTTAGAAAAATATTCCAGCTATATCACGTCCCAGTTGCTGTGGAGTGCATCCTTCTAAATGCTACTTTCACGGTGAACTTTGTTACATTTATCTTGCCAATTCTCATACCATTTAGGTAATTAATAAGTGGTGCTGACACACAATTCTGTAGCAACATGCTGCCTTTTTTCACTTTAGCATCTCCGTGCCACTGCAGACTTAAGAAAATAAGGAGTATGATTTGTAAGTACCAGATCTATTGCAGCTCGCTGAATGAATGTCTTTATTACTTAGAACTGCATTCTGAACATGGAGTTGTGGTACATGGTATTCTGCAGTATCTTCTACAGTTACCTCTCTTGTATCAATAACTGCTTATAAAATGGAGACACTAAGGACACTTGAGTCAGTAGCTGTTCCAGTGCAGTTCACTGTCAATACTCAGGTTCTTGTCACTGTGAAATAGGCTTATCAGTGCCACAATAAACTGGGTATCAATGTGCCTTTATAGAGAGCTGTAAGGAGGGGAAGATGATTTTTCCTTTAAAAGGAAAAGAAGTAACCACCATTGCTGAGCAGCTTGTTGAGATGAAACACACTTCATATCTCAGGCAAATGTGTGCAGAAGGGATTTGGTGGTTGGGATCCCTCAGTCATCCTACGGTAGGATGTAGCTGCTGAATGAGGTCTTGCCTAATATAGCGAGAGAGTGTGTGGGCTTCAACAGGATGCTTGAAAGGAATTTTTTAAAAAGTAGCTGTAACTGGTTCGCTGCTCTTTCAAGGATCTTATAATGGAAAGAGCTGTTTCTTCCAGGAACTGCCTGTGCTACTGAGCCATGATGAGGCCAAGGGCTGGAGGGGGAACATGGCATACACACCCCCTGAGCAGCCAGCCCAGGTGCCGGGTGAGGTGCTGGCATTCCTGGTGCCTGTGCTGTAACTTAATAGACCATTTCTGCCCCTAGCTCCGGGGCTCCCTGGCAGCTGCACGTGTGTGCTGAGGGTCACTTCACAAATGACAGGAGATGGGAGATTAGGCCAGCAAGTTTCCAGTTGCCCAGCCTGGGGTGTTTTCCAAACTTTGGTTTAGGCATAGGTGGTGTTCATGGCAATGCCATGGCCCAATGGTTCCTTGTGTGCCGGCAGGGCCTACCTGGGCAGCTGGCTCCGGGTCCACAGGGCCTCGTGCCATTGTATATTGCATGGATGCTTTGAGGGCAAGCAAAGGCAGCAGTCCCGAGGCTGTCCCGAGGAAGTCCCGGGCATCAGTGCCTGTGCCAGACTGCTCAGAGGGCACGGGTAATTTTACGGCCCCAGGTACTATTTGCCCTGCTACTTGCTGGAACGAGGGACACCTAATGTCCCCGAGCAGTAGCCGATGGCCAGAGGGGCCAGAGCTGCCCCCGCTCGCGGTGAAGGGCCGGGACAGCCGGACCGGGGCGCTGTCCCTGCCCGCCGTCGGGGCATCGCCCGCGGGCAGAGCAAGGGGCGGCCCGGCCCAGCCCGAAGGCCGGGGGCGGCAGGGCAGGAAGCGCGGAGGCCGAGCCGGGCCGCTGCCCCGAGCCGGGCGGGCCGAGTGTCACCGCGGCGGGCCCCGCCTCTCCACGGGCACATAAAAGTGCGGGCGGCCGGCTGGCCGATTCCACACCGCTGCGCCGCTCCTGCCTCAGCCGCCTCCCTTCCTGCCACCTCCTCTGCTTCCCGGGGACCGAGGGTCATGGACGCCGGCTGCCTGTGGGCCCGCAGCCTGCTGCTCTTCCTCGGTAAGCGGCGAGGTCCCCATTCCCGCGGGCAGGGGCTGGAAGGGCATCGGGTGCTGCGTCCTGGGGCAGGGGCATTCTTTGACTGCTGGGAAATCTGTGTCAAAGCATAAAGTTCAGGTTGTCTTCAGATGAAGTTGATGGGTTTCCGTCCGAAATGAAATCCCAGGTGCTGACAGGTGTACCCGGGTGGATTGTATGAGCTGAGGAGTGGAGCATGCACCACACTCTGTGGTGTGTTGTCACAGGATGTTCTGTTGTTTGTGCGATGCCTAGGTGTGTCCTGTGACTTGTGTGAAGGTGAACACTCTTTCCCTTCTCCCCAGCTCTGCTCTCAGTGCATGCAGTCTGTTCCCTTTCACCTTGACCTGTCCTGTTTGCAGCCCGGTCCTGCTGCTTTTGCCCAGGCCATGCTCTGGGCGAGCTCAGTGGGTGACTCCTCACAGCAGCAGAGACTTCCTTGTGATAACAAAACAGGTTGTGGCTTCCTTCTGCTTGACACTTCTCCACCTCCTCGCTGGGAGCATGTTACTCTATTGTATGACACAAGCTACCTGAAAGTCTCAAGTGAACACGTGTATCCTTAGAGCATCAAAAGTCCTGGGGCCTGGGCATGCTGTGATGCAAGAGCTGCTTCTTGTCACACACCTCCATGGCGTGCTGGCAGTGACAGGTGCCGACTGCTGAGAGCTGACTCTGTTGGGCAACTTGAGCTGTGTGGGCAGCAAGGTTCTGAGACCTGGCACACTCACGCTTTGCTTTAATGACAAAGCATATTCTCACACTTACGATGTTGGGCTCGAGGTCGTAGTCGATGGAGGAACTCAGTTCCCAAGACTTCTCTTTTGGGACAGATTTTCCTCACCTTCTAAGCCCACTGCAGCATGAGCTCGTCTTTTATCTTAGCCAGGTATTTCCATAACAGTTGATGGATCAGCTGCTGCACAGCATGTCATTTGCCAGGACAGCAGGCTAAACACCTTGTAGTCTGTGAGTCAGCTGTGCTTTGCACAAAACTGACACTGCAAGGAACTGGTATGTCTTCATGGATCTGTATATGAATTTCTTTGTTTCCGGGGCAGGCACAACATCTAATAGTAAGTGATGGATTAGTCATAGCTAGGTGGCATCATAACAATTGCTATGAGCATTTTACTGCCTTCCCCTCCCAGGGCAGGAGTGTAAGCAGAACTTGGTGCTTCTGGGAAGACTGTTTATCACTGGTGTTATGCCAGACTGGAAGAAGCTCCCTGCTGAATGGCTGAAGCTTTACTGAAGTGACAGTCCTTGCCAGATTCATATCCTGGCTATTGTGGGCTTGGAGACTGCGCAGCAGAAAGGCAGTGGTGGGAGAGATGTCACTCCTGAGGGGACACGGTGCTATGCCAGCGCGTCCAGATGTGGTGGTGATGGGGACAAGCTCAGGCCCTGCCTTTTCTGGGAGTTGCTGCAGGAGCCTTGGCACTGATCTCCTTGTGCTCACTGCAATGCTCACTCAGTGGGGAAAGCAGGCGTTGAACCTCCAGACTCACCGGACACTTCCAGGAGCTGCTGACCTTACGTTTTCCTGTGTCAGATTCTCCTGGCTGTCAGCAAATTGGCTCAACCTAAAGATGGCTGCATCTGATGATGTGTCTGCCTGGAAGTAATAGTGGATTTCTGCTTCTGTGGCATAGGGATCTCAGCCCCCATGCAAGTGCTGGAAGGCAGTGTGGCCGAGGCACAGGGGCAGCATGTGAGTAAGATCACTGGTGCGTAGGTCTCTAGAGGGTGGAAGCAGTACTGGGATGACTGGGTGCACATAACTGCATTATCTCTGCTTAAGGGTAAGTCCTGTTACAATGCTGAAGATGATCATGTTGGCCTGTAGCAATTTTGGAGCATCTTCCCATGACAGACTGGTGTTTCCAGGGCTGCCTTAGAGCTGCTGAGACCTGATCCTGGACATCCACAACTGTGAGTCTGCAGTGCTGGAATCAAACAGTGCTAGTAGGGATGCTCACAAAGCCAGTGGGACTGACTGGCTAACTTCTATGTTCTTGGTTTACCAGAGAAGGCCTTAGACAGTTAAGACATGTCCTGGATGTCCAAAATCAGAAGATGCACCTTGATCTGTCTTTGCAGTTAAAATGGGCTGAGATCCTTCAGGTGTGTATTACCTGAGCACCTCTGCTTTGGAAGTGCAACCCATGTGGAGGGTGTAGGTGCTACTGCTGTGGCAGAGAGACCACAGAGATGCCAAATGGGAGGTAGCATCATTCAGGCAAGTTAGTACAAGACAGGCAGTCTCGGTGACAGACAAAGCCAATTCAAATAATGATTGAGCTCTCAGAAACTTGGCAGTTCCCCTAGTGTAAATCCCCCACAGAGTAGTTTTCAGTTTAGTGTATCTTGCATGTGCATCCTTCATCCTTAGCAGTCATCCTGCCACTGGAAGCTACAGCAGGCTTGCCATGGGCAAACTGATGATTAGCCCTTGCAGGTTCTCTCTGACAGAGGCTGCAGGAAACAAAGGCAGTTGGTCACTGGCCCTCATTTTCCTTTCATCTCTCATGGAAGGACAAATAAGCAGCAGCATTATTCCTGTTCCAGTAAGTGCTGTCAGTGTTAACCTTGCAGAGATACCTGTGAAGCCAGATGGGGTTATGTGTTCATGCAGTGATATAGGAATATGACATTAACACTCTCATTCCTGCAAGACACACATGAAAATCCACCACCCCATTACTGTTATCTTGTACCCTGTATGTGCTTGATGAATAGTGAAGGAATAAAAATATAACCTCTCCCAGGTGCTGTGTTTGGTATACATCATCTGATAAATTTCCTGGGAAAGGCTCTCCTTTGCCATTGCTGTGTGCAGATCCCTTATCCTCCCAGTGATGTCAGAGGGGAAATATGTGCATGGGGGAAAGGGCAAAACAGAGCAGTGCAGAGCAGGAAGAACTTTGCCCAAAAGTAGCAAATACTGCTGGGTGCCAGCAAACATCCACGCCTGCAGTCCAGCCTTCCCGGCCCTGAGTGCCTGCAATCAGGTGGAGAAGGCACCCTCACATGGCTGGGATTGGGAAAGTCCTTGGGCAGTTTTGGAGGAGGAGGAGGTTGTTTTTAGTTTGTCCCTCATAAATGTGTGAGTTGTGGCCTTTAACTGGAAAGCCATTCTTCCTTCTGGAACGGAGAAGAAAGCTGACCTGTCTCTTCCATGGACCTGGGTTGGAGTTTTCTCAAATCCAAAAGCTGGGTTCTGCTAAGTCTCAGACTGGGAACTTCAGCTTAAAAAGCAGCTGCTCGGGTTATACTCAGATCAAGGAAGTGTGCGAACTGTGCCAGAAATGTGTAGGCTGCATGAGATCCTCAGCTGGCTTAATCCATCTGCTTAACAAGTGGGTATCTGGATACCTCTGGCATGTTTAGCCTTGACTTTTGTTAATTTCTGTCCTTACTTCTTTCTGTGACATGATGTATCCTTAGTGAGACACTGCTGTCCTGTGCCACTGTACCTCCCTGCCAAAGGAGCAGCTTCATCCATGGAGCACTCCTGAAATGTCCCCCTAGTTCCTGGGAAGAAGAACTGACTCAGTAAATCTTTTTCCAGCATCTTTTGGGACCCCATATCCCTGGGCTGCCACTGTCTGACAGCTGATGGTCTCTTCTTTCAAACACTTGAAATTTCTGTTTTAGCAACTCAGAGTGGCCTCACAGAAGTGTTAAACTGCTGCTGCTGAGGATATCTACACTGAGCACACTGCTGCTTAAAAAAAAAAATTCCACCCTGAAAGTAAACTTGCATGTCCTGCCCCATTGGAGGGAAAGGCAGGTCCTGCTGAGTCATGGCAGCAGGCACAGGTGTCTCCAGCTGGTACAGGTGCCAGCATCATGGCTCTATTACTGTTGCTATGGCTCTGGGGGACCTGGGCTTTGTTCTTTCTTCTAGAGCTTAGTGAAAATCTGGCTTATTAGCTTTGCAAGAAATACAGTGTAGAGGGAGGCAAGAAGGAGGAATGATGTTTTTAAAAATGCATACACAGGAAAAAGCCCTGTCCCTCTTAGATATTCCTGCTGGTTTTGTGTGTAGCTGGAGTGAAGGATAAAGGAAGCCTACAAATCACCCAGAAACAGATGAGCTGCCGGAAGTCCATAAATTACCACTACTAGATTTAACCCTGAGATGTAATGAAACTTTCTAATAACTGGAGTTGAATTAGAATGATCAGGAAATTATGGAGGCACACTCCCTCCATTAGACATGCATGACCTGACAAGTTAATAGAGGCAAACAGCCCAAAGACACAAATTACTGACTTCCGTGGAATGGGGCTGATGACTAAGGAGTTCATGAGCAGGTTAATTTGTGACCACAGCAGGAGTGTTAGCCAGGTGGATTTCATGGCCAGCCAGGGCAGACATTTGCTGTTCCTCATGGACTAGCCATGAAGGTACTGGTTTTTGAATCCTGTTTGGAAATGTTCATTTAACTAGTGGAATACCTGAAAGCTGTGCCTGTTTCTTCTGGTATTCTGCTAAGTAATAGTGGCCCAGGGTCCATAAAGTGGTCAGTAACTTCTCCAAGCCTGTGGGCAGATGAGGAGTGTTTAGTATCTCATGTTAGCAGCTTTGCAAGCGGGCTTTTAACCAAAGAACTGACAAAAGAGTGGGTATCAGTGCAGGAACTGTCCAGCCCTTCAGCCGTCTTCAGCAAGGGGAGGGCTGAGCAAGTTCTTTGCTGGTAAAGAGCAGCTTTTGTGTTAAGCCTGCCTCTAGCAGTTTGTGGTCTCTGAACCCAGTCGTGGAGTGCTGAGCCTGGCTCAGCACTGACCTAGTGTGGAGTCACCAGCTGCACTGACTTGCAGATTCCTAGGAAATTCTCTTCCTGTGGGCTGCTGTGAGTCAAGGATATCTTGATTTTGATCAGCAAAAGGACTCCTCCTGTGATGAATGGTGGACTGTCATGCCTAATTGTGGAAGCCTGGCTATTTCCCTTGCACAGGTGCCATGCCAGACCAGTCGGAAACCTAACATAATCATCAAATGGCCTAATTCCTGCCTCTCCCCCGTAATCTCTCCAAGCCTGTTCCTGCCTCGTTTCACTCAGAGTGTGGGCGAGAGGTGGTCATAGACACCAGGTTTCTGTTGAATCTTTGTTCTGCATTATAAGTTTGTATTTCAGAGATGTTTCTTTGGGGTGCCATATAAAATGTAGGCAGTGCATCACTCAGACCTATGTTTTTTCAGTTTCCTACCATGATGAGAAGCTTCTGCTCTTCTTGTATTAATGACTACAGCAGCTTAAATACTTAACTGAAAATGCATCTAGCTTTGATCATTGTTTTTATTCTCTTACAGGTTACCTATTGCAAGCAGTCCTGGGCACAACAGTGATCCCGTTATGTGGGCCTGGTGAAATGGAGAACTGCACCACAGCGCTCAGTAAGTACTGCATAGCTCTTTGTAAATAACAGATCTTTGGTTCCCATCTTCCTTGGGCTGGCAGCCTCACTGAGGTGCCCTTGGGAATCATTTTTCTCTGAGCAACATTGCCCACATCCTGAGGTGCTAATGAAATATCCTTGCAGTCCAGACAGAGAACAGCCCACGTGTGGCCCAAGTTGGGATAACAAGATGCAAGCCTGAAATGCAGGACTACTGCTTCCATGGGCAGTGTGTGTACATCGTGGACTTGGATGAGCACTATTGCAGGTATGGACGGGCCCTGCTCATCCTGCACATCTCCCTGAGGTGGGCTTTGAGGTGAACTTTGATCTGGCTGCTGTTGACACTTAGCTGAAACACCAATACAGCCAAGTATTAAATGCTCACAAGAACGTGAAAAGGAGCACCATGTCTGTAATGCTCAGCTGCATTTAAGGAAGTGTTAAGCACATGTACTGCCTCCAGGGATCTCTGTGAGAGTCTCAGACACCTGGAATTAGTGATGAACCCAACTTAGACTTGGGACATTCGTTCTGTTGTGCTTCCCTGTCCATCTGTATTTATAGTAGTATGAGATCCAGAACTCAGGCACAGCACCAAAGTCTCTACTTTGATCCAGCCTACCAAATAAAGACCCTCTAGGCATTTTTGAGGGTACTGCTTGTTTACCTGAACAATTTGCAACTGTCTCTAGGGCCACACAGGCTTGAATTACATCAGTTTAAGTGTCTTCTCCCTGAGAAAACAGCAGGCCAGCAGCATGGGATGCTCTATGAGCTGCTGAGGTGTAACCCCACTGCCATGTCTCTGATTGTGCCTCTCTTACCTTCAGGTGTGATGTGGGCTTCTCTGGAGTACGCTGCGTGCACTCGGAGCTCGTCCGGCAGCCCCTCAGCAAGGAGTACGTGGCACTGACTGTCATTGTGGTCCTGCTCTTCCTCGGTGCCCTCTCTCTCGCCAGCTACTACATCTGCAGGAGGTGAGACTCGTGTTCCTGCTGGCTCGAGAGGCTGACCCAGCTGGAGGTGTCAGGCACCCTCTGAGCACCCCCGGGTAACCTGAACACCTCAGTCACTGGACAGTTCAATACACAGACCCACTCAGCTGTGCTTGAAATGTTCAGGACAGGCAGTGTGCTGGCAGCGTGGCATGGCCCAGACTGCAGGCCAGGCAGCAGCACTCCCGAGTGTCTGTTCACCATGATACCAGGGCTCCATAGGTTGGTTCATGTCTGGCTTAAAGGGTATGTTGAGATCAAGGAGACAGCAGACAGGGAATAGGAAAATTCTAGTTCTTTCATTGGTAATGCCATTCCCTCAGGCATAAGGTACTGGAGAGCAGCTGGATTACTATTAGGTGATTTGTTGATCTGGTATGTTATTGTGCTGAGTGCAATATCATGAGCATTGCATTATCAGCTTTACCAAGGGGGACAGTACTCTTCTGCATTAAGAGATCCAAAGCAGCAGGAATCATTCTCCAGCCTTAAAACTAATGGTAAGCATTTGTCAGAAAGCTGAGGAGATGGAACAACTCCAGAGGGAGAGCTCAGCTTCCCATATCTGGTGGGTAGCTAGATGGTAACCAGCAGGATTTCTGAAAGACAAAACTAGTACCAGTAGAAAGATTTTAATGCAGATGTGGAATTTTAAGTGAAGAGTCGAGAAAGGAGACTGCATTCAAGTGATGTCAGATCTGGAAATGAGCACAGACAGAGCCCAGCTGCTAGAGATTTAAAACAGATGTAAGGAGCATTTTTTCCTTCCTTCCTTTACCCCCCACTCCCCATCACTCCCCAAAAGCAACTGGCTTTTCAGAACTCACATTTCTCTCTTCTACTCCAGATACCGAAACAAGAGGAGACAAACAAATGCCAGTGAATACAAGGAAGTTGGTGCCCTATAGGAGAAACTGTGGCTTCCTGCAATGTTATGTTCATCTGGATGGACTCAGAAGATACCCGTCTATTTAAATGTTATTTTATTAATAATATTTACAATATTTATAACCTTTTAAAAATTTCAATTGCTTGGTGATTCAATAAGTGTAGGTCAAGCATTTTATTTTCAGTGTTTTCTTTTTTTATTAAATAATATTTCCCAAAGGGAATTCCACCTAAGTGGTTCTTTGGGATAGAGATATATTTTTTTAAAAACTCATCTTCTTGCTCTGGAGAGAAGAATTTTATATTTATTCTTGTGAATATACTCAAAGCAACTGTATTCCTTGAAATAAAAATTCTAGACAAAGTAAAAATGTCTGCTGTTTCCAGAGAGTTGTGGTAAATGGAGTTACCTCCAGCTGGCAGCCTGTCACTGGGGATGTTCCCCAGGGCTCAGTACTGGGATCAGTCCTGTTTCATATCTTTATTGACAAGTCCTCCCAAAAGGAAAGACTTTGACAGCCTGGAGCGTATCTAGAGAAGGGAAGTGGGGAAGGGTTTGGAGCACACATCTGATGAAGAGCAGCTGAGGGAGCTGGGGGGGCTCAGTGTGGAGGAAAGGAGGTTCCAGAGGGGGCCTTCTGTTTCTCCACAACCCCCTGACAGGAGCAGGCAGCCACGGGGGCTTCAGGGAATCTGCTACCAGGGAACAGGGACAGGACAAAAGAAAATGGCCTCAAGCTGTGCCAGATGAGGTTTAGATTGGATACTGGGGAAAATTTCTTTGCTCTAGGAGCTGTCCAGCCTTGGCAGAGGCCGCCCAGGGCAGTGCTGGAGGCCCCATCCCTGGAGAGGTTTAACAGACATGTAGATGTGGCACTTGGTGGATGGGTTATTTATGGTTTTGGCAGTGCTGGATAAATACTTGGACTCTATGATCTTGGAGTGAAACTCAGCGTGGCTTGACTGAGCAGTGTCTTTGAAGCCTCAGCAGTTATTTTTGCAGAGGGAAACCACAGTATTACTAATAAATAAATTCACCGTAGTTCCAGTGGATAGTTTTAACTGGCACAACTGGAGGAAGCCTCAGAGGACAGCTCCTAGTGCAGTATATCCAACATGTAGTGCATGATAGCAGCACGGATCCTGGCTCATCCATACCCTCAGGAAGGTTGTGCTGGTTTTATTTTGGATTTCAGCAGGGAGGCAGGAGCACAAGTTGACGAGTCTCTGCAGCTGAACGCACTATCATGTGGCAGCTCAGAGTGTGAGTGTAGTTACAGCAGGACACCCACCTGCTTTGGAACCAGCATGAGTCCTCCCCATAGAGTTTCTGCCACAGTATCCATTGTACAGCTTGGAGCAGTGCAAGGAAAGTTTTTGAGTTTGACCATAAAGTAAATATCTTATTGGCCTAAAATAATGATGAAATAGCCTGCTGAGTTTAGCTGCACCCCAGGTGTTGGCTCCCTGGGAACAGGAAGGATTCTTGCAGCACCTGAATCATCCCTGCTAATCCCATTCCTTCCCACACTTTCAGAAGATGTGAGAAAAAGCCCAACCTTTACGTCATTCCTGGGCATTGCCAGACATCCAGGCAGGCTGCGTTGTTGGGCGTTTGTGGATGTGAGACCAGTGATCCCTTGGTTTGTGCAACTGTGGGTTATCCTGTAGGGATTATGCTCGCTGTGCTGGGTCTGTGCAGGTAGCTTGTGGCTACCTTCTGCCACCTTCTCAGGTGACCCAAGTGCTCATTGTTGCCAGTGCTACAGGCCTGTCTTTGCCCAGCCCTCAGTGCAGCTCAGTCAGCGGTTGAGATGAGTTTGGTTGGTGCAAAGTTTCCCCTGCTCTGCCTGGACCCTTGTGTCTCCCTTCAGCATTGAACCGTAAGAGGATTGTTGGTCATTCCCAGTTAACTGAGTTAACTCTGTGTCACAGGGCCCTTATTAGCTGCTCTTCAGCTTTTCCCTTCCTCTCTCCTTCTCCTGTAATGCAGTTGTGACACAGGAACCTGTTCTGCTGGGTAACTGGTGACAGCTAATGGCAATCCCAGCCACAGCCTCGTTGTTACACAGCCTTTCCCAGTGGGAAGATGTGGCAAAAATCGATTCTTGGAGCCTCCTTCCATTCTTGCTGTGACCCAGTTAGGATATGTGGTGACACATCTCTTTTCCCCCTCAGGCTTCCCTGCCTGTCTGTGAACTACTCTGGCCCGCCCCTGTTAATCCCCCAGAAACTTTTCCTGGACTCCCAGAGAGACTCAGCCCTCAGACCTGGCCCCCACACACCAACCTTTTTGCTCCTCTGCTCCACTTGATAGGAGAACCCCGAAAGGGGACCTGAGCAGCCCCTGGAGGTTCAGATGCACCTTTCTGCTGCAGCACTCAAACTCACGTGTCCCTTGCTGCTCTTGCAGAAGGTTACAGCTGCAGTAACAGCAGCAGCCTGGGGTTTATCGTCCCTTACACTTTGGATCAGACACATCTAACAGGAATAGTCCACTTTCAGGCCTGTGCAGGATTTGTTTGGAGTTTTTTTATCTGTCTTAACTTTTAGCTGACTATCCTGATCTGGCTTGGGCTTTCTCCACCTATCCTGTTGCTCATCTGACTCTCAGCCCACAGCAGGCCTTCCAGCACCTGTGTTTTTCTCACTCCTGCACATGATTGAGAAACTGCAGAGTTTAGGGCCACATACCAGCCTGCCACCTCAACAGCTTTTGCTGGCTGGATGTAGATTGCCGGTCCAGCAACCGCACAGCCAGGTCCTGGGGACACACCCCAAATAATTTGTCTCTGAGAGTGAACCTCCCTCATTCTTTCCATGGTTTCTGCTGGCACCACCTCTGTCCCTCTGGTGCAGCTCTTCCTTCCTCACTTGCATCACCCACTGTCAGAGTCACCTTTGGCTGCCTCTTTCCTGCGGTGAGAGCACCCGTGGTGTGTCTCCCAGGTGGCCCTGCCAAAGCCTTCCTGACACAATGGCTTTGCCTGCTGCATGAGTGTTACAGGCTCCTGCCAGGGCAGTTTTTCCCTGTCCGTGGCAAACTGCTTCACAGCAGAGGAGGTGTGGAGAGGGGACAGGGACTAGGGCCTGGTGCTGGAGAAACCCACCTGATGACCTGGTCATCATACAGGTAAGTGACAGGTGGCCATCAACCTGTTCTTAGGGCCACCAGCATGTCACTGTGCAGGGTTTCTGCCTGGGACACTTGTGCTGGCAGCTCTCTGGAGGACTGAGCAGCCACAGCTCCCATAGCTGCAGGGGTGCTCTGTTTGACATCTCCCTATTCTTTTCAAAGCCATCTCATCCCAGATTTGCCCTGGGATTCTTGCCCACAGGTCTGTATATTTTATCTGAACCTCATTCCAGCCTCTTGGGATTCAGGCAAAGGCCAGCTGATGGTTGTTTTCAAGCCTAGGAATGTTTGACCTAGAAAGCAACAGCAACAGCAACAATTCCTTTCTGATGTCCTGTGGAAGGATGGTGCTTGTGTGAAGGCTCACTGTAAACCCTCCAAAATGCTCTGGCTTTGTGCAGACATCACTGGTGTTGCTCCCCCTGGTCACTACATGGCTGAGCTGTTTCAAGAGGACATTAGAAGAAAAACCTTTTGCAGAACTGCAAAGAGATCAGAGTGTGAGTCCTCACGGCAACTTAAGCATCCACCACCTCATCACTTCTTGAGGGACAAACATTTTCAGTGTCTGTGGCGTGCCCAGGTACCAAAGCTGGAATTGCCATTTCCTGGAGTGTTTAAAAGCAAGCCCTCTGTAGCACCCTCTGCAGCTGCAGCCCAAAGGGTCAGCTCCAAAGCTGACCTTCCTGTCTCCATAAGCCTGCTGCCTTTGCGTGCCTCCCTGTCTTGGGCAATCTCAGCGCTTTGGGAGTCCCGTGTTCCCCTCAGCGGGTTTCCTCGGAGTGCGTCAGCCGCAGAGGCCAGGAAGCCTCGGTGACTGTCCTGGTTACATCACGGAGGCGGAGGACGTTTGGACAACTGGTCCTTGTCCCTGCTGAGGCAAGCCTGGGATTGCACAGTGCATCTGGCACCTCATCCCAGGGCTGCTCGTGAGAAGAGCAAGGTTGGAGCTCAGGGAGGG
Source organism: Chaetops frenatus (assembly GCA_013400775.1). Classification (NCBI taxonomy): domain Eukaryota; kingdom Metazoa; phylum Chordata; class Aves; order Passeriformes; family Picathartidae; genus Chaetops; species Chaetops frenatus. The sequence goes on from VZTR01030893.1 coordinate 142,525, forward strand.
GAGAGGAGCTTAAGTGGGCTGGAAAGACTCATAGGTCATGTACTCATTGCATATCTGACCTGGGTCAGTAGCAGTCATCCTTTGTGTCTATGCTGAAGAAAGGATGGGTGGATGGACCAATGAACATATGGAAGAAGGGGAGAAAGGCTGGACGTAAGGAAAGATAGATGGAAGGTGTTTCATCAGTAAATGTAGAAGTTTAGTCTTGCACAAATAGACATCATTATTTTAATAAAGCCGGTGCCAAACCCAAATTACCCTAACACTCCCATGATATAATCCCATCCTATATGATTAAAAGATTTCCCAGTAAACTTGGAGATTAAGAAAACTGATCAAAAATTATTGAGAAATCTCTGTGCCCTACCCTGATGGATGCCAGTATGATCCTTCTGACCCAGTCACCAGAGGGCATCAGCCTCTTGATAGGAAAATCCAGTTGGAATTTAGGAATACAGTAGTGAACAGGCACCAGCCACACTTTGGAACCACCATTTGTCCATGGACATTTGTTCCCAATGGTCCTGTGACAATGGCTCTTTCTGGTCTGGTTTGTTGGGCTGATTGTTGATGCCCTTCATTATAATGGGAAGTTGAGGAAGTTGGAAAAGCCAGATGAGGAGAAAGAGAAGCCAGTTCAGCTGCCTCTCCCAGAGCTGCTGTCATTTGTGCAGTACAGGCAGGGGAATGAAGGTTAGTTTCAGGAGAGAAAACTGGGAGTGGATATCCCTCTGTATACACACAGCAACAGAGGAATAAGCCTTCAGGTCACTGCTTAGAGGGGGATGGAAACCTGACTGAGGAGTTGTAATAAGGGGACAGAAAATCATAGAATAGAGTTTCAATGAGGGCAAGAAAGGATGGTGAGAGTTTTCACTGCAAAAAGGATACAGAAGTGAAGTCTGGAGGAAACAGGACTCAGTACTTCACAAAATCAGAGCACCTGTGACCTCCCAAACAAATGGACCTCACTCGGGGTCAGCTCACCCAGCACCTGTGAACACTCACCAGGAGGAGAGGAGCATTTAAAGGGGGAAGGCCAAATATCAGAAATCAGACTGGTAATCAGAGTCAGGATTGTTTCTTCTCCCAGCACATTCACCTATTTATTTAGATTTCCTTTCTGCTGTGGTAACTGAGCTAGGGCATTTTATTTCAGCTGCTTCATCACTGGTCAAAGTTTTTTGGTTTTTCCCCAACTCACCTAGGTTGTTTTGTTCTAATGAATTCGTATCAAACAGCCGAGAAAAAAAAATCCATTAGCTGGTATGCCTGACAGGTTCGGCGTCCTGTGACATTCGTAGCGCTGCTTTCGTTCCCATCTAGTGGCCACCTAGAAGATTACACTCCCAGATCCCCAGGTTTTGGTGGGAGTGTCATCCCATGCTGGCAGGCGTGGGGCTGGGGCACTGGGATGGAAGAGGTGGGAGCACAGCCTCCCTGCCTTGTTTGTGGCAGGCCATGGGGAGTTAGCCATGAAATTTCCTGTAGAAAAGCAGTGTTTTATGCTCATCCTAAAAAAGACAGAGAATATTCTGAGCTTAGGAGTACTGATACTTCTGCGTGCACCCAAAAAAAAGGTGGAAATTATGGCTCTCAGCATTTTCTTAATGCAAAATTTGGAGCACCGCCACCCCCAACATGGATAAAATAATCATATTTTTGGCATAATTCCCTGTTTTGGATCAGAAATGGAAGCTGGAAAACCAGACTTCCCAAAGGGGCAGATGTGTGGCCTTGGTCAGTCCCAATCTGAAATGCAGAGTTTCTCTGGAAGGTTCTCGCCTGTCCTTGGAGTGATAAGTCACTAATGCAAGACTCAGTTTCCTGATATTTATGGCAAAGTTTTCCTGTCTGTGCAAACCAAAGGTGAGCATCAGCTGTCAGAGCTGCGCAGCCACCGAGAGCATTTGTCCGCCTCATGCCTCACTTCTGCAGGAACCCTGAGTTCAGCCTGCCTTTGGCAGAGGCTGGAAGCCATGCCAAGCTCTGTGACAGATTTTATCCACCACACAGCCATCCTTCCTGCAAATTCATCACCTTCCAGACAAGCTGCTCAGGCTCATGGTCTGAGAATGCAAGAGTCATTGTGGCCTTGCAGGGCTTTGGCAGTGACCTCAGCCCTGATGCACTGGGCCCACCGATGGACACCCGGGATCTCTGATTGCCATGGCAGTGATCTGGCAGTCATGAGTGGCAAGGAAATGCAGTTTGTGTCTCTCCTGGCATGGGGCTCAGACCCGTGTCAGAGAAGGCTGTCCTGTGGTGTCCCCTCTCTGCTGCTGAAGTGATGCTTTACCTGTCTGTCTCCCTTGCAGGTTTCTGCTCATGGTATAGCATGGAGTCACCATTTCCAGCAGCAGAGTTCAGGAGTTGGGGAGAGGCTGCCTTTGTGCCCCACTGGCCGCACCAAAGGTCTGGGATGGCCAGTCTGGCAGTGCCTCAGAGAACAGCAACAGTGAGGTGGGTACATGGCACCTGGCAGCCACAGCCAACAGGCACACTCCAGTCTGAAAAAACTCAGAGAGCCAGGACTGGGCTCTGGGGAAGGGCTGCAGGGGAGAGCAACTACCCCCAGGGCTATGAGCACAGGCCTGCTGGCTCTGTCCCTAGGGGCACACGCTGGGAAGATACAGACCCTGTGTTCAGCAGTGGGGCTGGGACAGAGCCAGCATGAAAATCCCTTTTGTGGAGCATTTTAAGGCTGAGCACAAGGCCACCTGTTGCAGACCAAGAGGGCCCTGAGCAGCCTAAGCTCTCCTCTGTTTTTTTTCCAAAACAAAGTGTTTACTTCCTCTGTGTAGTGGCTAACACCTGCAAAATGAAGAATTTGGCATTCACAGGATACTTGAAATGTGATTCTTGAATTGCCACTATAGGATCAGTTCCAAATTTTCATACAGTCCTTATGCATATTTTTCAGCTGAGCTCCTTTTAAGTGTTTTTTCTTTGCCACCACTCTGCTAATGGGAGGGGAAAATCACTGTCTGGCTGCAATGCTTAGTGGCCCGTTTCATGCATGTTGAGATAAAATGTCTTTAAATCCTAAAATAATTTAACTGCAGTCAAACACCATTCAATTTTCCTCCTCTTTTTACACAGAAACATGTTAGTCCCAGGCAACTTGAGCTCTCAGCCCTGCACTTGCCACCTCCAGGTTTCTCCCTCCCTGTTGAAGCAGACCTCTGCTCTTGCGGAAACGTCCTGGCTGAAGCCTACAAGGAGAGGAGCCGTACAGACACTGGTACATTGGTGGTGTTGAGAGACATTTTAGGAGTGGTGAGACCTCTTGTTAGCAAAGCACAGCTATGAGGGTGGGATATCTGAGTGTACCTCAAAGTGGAGACTGGGCTTTGCTCCAGAGGGGCAAAGAGAGTCAGGATTGTTTCTTCTCCCAGCACATTCACCTATTTATTTAGATTTCCTTTCTGCTGTGGTAACTGAGCTAGGGCATTTTATTTCAGCTGCTTCATCACTGGTCAAAGTTTTTTGGTTTTTCCCCAACTCACCTAGGTTGTTTTGTTCTAATGAATTCATATCAAACAGATGAGAAAAAAATCCATCAGCTGGTATGCCTGACAGGTCTACCAGAGGGGCAGAATGTGCCTCCCTGCGGTAGGGCTTGGGTGGACCCAAACATGCCAGGATGGCATCATGGCATGCCAGTGTAAACTGGGTCCTGTCCAAGGCCTTCAAGAATTTTTTCCTACATGAAGGCGAACCTACCCATAGGAGGAAATGAGCCTGTGCCTGGGAAACCTCCTTCAGAGCATGAGTGTGCAATCTTTATGCAAATGAGCCCTTACTCATGCGGTGTCTCAGCAGCCCTGTCCTGGGAACACGCTGGCTCCACACTGTCAGGACATGCGTGACACACAGGCAAGGGGGGCACCAGGTCACACACAGGCAAGGGGGGCACCAGGTGACACATAGGGAAGGGGAGACACTGGGTGACATACGGGGAAGGAGAGACAGCAGGTGCTCTTGTTGCTCAGGTTCTGCTGACGGATGGAAGCAGCTTACAAAGCCCTCACTGACGCCGGCTTCAGCACACTGATATGAATGCTCCAGCTGCCTGAACTGACTGATTCCAGCAGCACCTTTCTAGTTTGCCAAGTTTCATGCCCCTTTGCTGGCACCCTGGCACAGTTCAAGGCAGCCGTGTTACGTGTTACGAGGGCATGGCACTGGTAGTCAAAAGCAGGCACCACCAGCAAACAATGGGATTTCCAAGGGAGCATAACAAACATGCCTGTGAAATGGAGTGTTTTCCTGAGCTTCTTTGCTTGCTCATGGCCTGTGAAAAATCAAAATCCAGAGTGATCTACGTAATCATTTTTGTGCGTAGGAAGTCTTGCCTGGGCTTTGTTCTAGTGAAAAAACTTAGTTATGGCAAAGGTGAGAGGAAAGGAGTTGCTAATTGCTGTAGGCTTCTCCCGTGATTCATTGTTTCTTCACATACCAAATGACTTCAAATAGGTAAAGAAAATTCACCACCTGATGCACCAATGGGAAGGCACTAGGAGGATCTCAAAGCAAAAAAGCTAAGACTTAAGCTGCACTTCCAGGAGAAAATTCCCAAACAATCCTCACATGTCCTTTTATTCTCTGCTGTTCTGGACACAATTGGAGATAATGTGCAAGACAGGGGAAACGTCACAATCTCTCAGTCCTCATGTGAGGCTGCATTCCCCCAAAACAGACAGTCCTGTATAATTTGCTCATAGGGTCTGTGCTGTCAAATGAGCTGTGGTAGCCATCTCCCAGGTGATGTCATACCCAGCCCCCAAGGTGAGGAAAGGGATATAACAAACTCAGTCAGAATCCCTACTGCAGCTTCCATCAGCACCAACATGCTTTAGACTTCCATGGCCAAGACCCTTAAAGGTAAGTCCAGATTGTTGCCACTCCATCTATACCACCATACAGTGGCATTTTGGTTTGGGGAGGCTTCTCTTAATTTGAAGATTTCTGCTCTGGCTCTTTTTCAGCTCAGTCTCTAAGACACTAGGGCAAAACCACCTCTATTTTCCCAAGTGTAGGCATCCATTTTCCAGCAGCCACCCTGCCCACATCGCTAGACCCTGTCTCCAAGTCAGTGCATCCTGGGATTGAGCTGGGAGATCTCCAAACTCAATTAACAGTAGTCACACAGCTTCTGCTACCTTAAGCATGCTTCACATTTTAATGTTTTTTTTCTCTTCTCTTTAGAATGAGGACTTTTTGAGCACTTGTAGAATGATCCAGTGGCTCCATACACCTTTGGGAGGTGATGAGTTGGGTGCTCTGCTCTGCCAGGCACTGTTTTGAGCTGCAGTACTGGAGATGTTAGAGAGATTATTAGATTTTGCTCATCTAACAATGGTGTGGTAAGCTGAATATGTCAAATAATGTGCACTGCAGGTGAAGCACTATCGTTCCGAAGGTAAAGGGCTACTGTAATCTTGCCAGATAAATGAGTGTCAGGCACTGGCTACAACACCTGAGCCTTTGTGTCCTTAGAGATTCCTGTCTAAGCACCTTCTCCCTTCTGTCTAGTGGGGTCAGCAGGGTAGGTTTGCACTGGGGTACCACTGGGAAGCCTGGATTTGGGTGCACGTGGGGATACCCACGAGCCTGCCCTCTTCAGAGAGTCCTGGGAGAAGTTCCTGTGAATTGCTTCAGGGAAATGGAAGAAAGGGCAGCAATTTTCAGTGCAGCATGGCAGGACGTGATATTTAAGTGAAGAAGATTGTTAGCTGAGGGCAGCTCTCCATTCTAGTGTAAATCCAGTATTGCTTCACCCATGTCCTGGCTTCAGGCCCTTAAAATTACTGCTGGGGTCAGGATGTGCCTCCAAGCATTTGGAGGTTGAGCCATTGCACAAAAACGAGTGGGTGAGTGCTGGAGCATGTGTTTGGTCAAAGGAGAGCTGGTCAGTGCACACTGTGTGCAAAACACAGCAGCTAATGCCCAGGACAGTGTGCTAACAGCAGGCAACTTCCCAAAAAACTTCCTAGCAGGTGGCAGGATGGCTGTTCTGGGCAGGCTTGCAGCACGTTACCCATCCAAGCCGGGCATGTCCTGCTGAACTCTACCTATTGCCAGTGAGAGGCAGCAATTGGAGCCACGGCAGGGCACAGGGCATTTTGCAAATGGTCAGGCTACGTTCCCCATTGCCTGCCATTCAGGAAAGCCTATGGAAAGCAAGTGTAAAACCCCACTGCTGGGATGTGGTAGCATCGCACTCCCTAGCACTGCTGCATATTTAATCAGATTAAGCAGGGATGCTCCGGGTCTCTGGAGTTGATGTTGCCTGAAAAGATACCCCTTAGATTTTCAGAAGGGACTGTTTTTTCATTTGTATTGATACAAGTGACAGAAAATTCCACAAAATCTTGTCATAACAGGGGCATCAGATTCTGTTCTTTTTGTTTTTTCTCCTTAGACATACTCCAAAAGACATGCTCAAAATGTGGAGTGATGGAAAACACAGAGCACTGGGCAGACTTTCCTGGGGGAACAGTGCATAAATTATTCCCTTTCTGGACAAGTTTTGTTCATGCGTTCCCTGCTTCAGTTAAATCTCCAGGAAAGGAGCAGAGCACAGGGAGAATGTCACCATGTTAGGAAAATGATTCTTTGCTGAGGGCTTTCTTGGCAGGGAGGCACAGCCACCTCAACACCTGCATGTCTCAGAGGCCAACAAACTCTACCAATATCCAGAAAGGCAATATTCAGGCCTTTCCCTTCCTTCCTCCCCAACACCCTGGCTATGCACTTGCATGCTCTTTATTACGGCAATCTTGATTTACATCAATGGGAACCAGAGTCACACATGCCTCACTTCAAAGCTCCCTCCATGCCTGTGAGGGAGCTGCTGATAGCAGCAGATAGTAGTGTTCGCAGCTCACAAGTGAAGTGAAAGCCTGGTGAGCTGCTCAGACAGACACCACTCTGGTTTGAGCCACTACCCTTTTCCACCTGTTCTCAGCTGGATGGATGAGAAAGGATAATTCATGTTCAAGCACTAGGTCAGCTGTGCCTGCCCTTGCAAAATAAACATTTGATGTCAGTGAAGAAAGTTATTGGGATGGTATTTCAGATACTTCCTGTCCCTTCATGCATTTCTTGGGAGTTTTATCAAAAGCAAAGATAGTGAATAAGATCCCAGTAGGCACTCAGACTCTACTGGAAGAAACAATGTCCAAGTGTGCTACTCCAAGGCCTGGCAGCTGTCAGCACAGGTGGCACTGCTCCTCCACAAGTCCACACCTATGCCCTGGATCATCATGGCATAGCTGGGAAGAGATGGCTGTGTGCTGGCTACCCCCTATTCCACAAACAGAGGGCCAAAGAGATACCACCAATGTCACCTGCTCTGGGTGCTGCCAGGTGCTGTCTGAGCCCCGTCTGTGCCGAATGTTTTCGAAGTGATGGTCAAGGCCCAGGGAGGACTAGCCAGGCTCCTGAGTCTATCTCGTCTCACTTCACTGCCAGGCTGTGGAAAACAAGGTCTGGCTCAGGACAGGTGCCAAGAGCTGTGCCCGAGCATGCAGCCCCCTGCACACGTGCCCTGCTCATCTGTAAGCTGCATCCATTTGGGCTTGCCAGCGTTTGGGGCAGCTCCCTATTCCATGGGGCCAACCTCATGGAACAGCCAGAGCAAGGGCTCGCCGAGCAGCAGTTCCAGCCTGGACGTCCTGCCAGAAAACCCCGGGTGCTGCCGGGAGCGAGTGGTGGCTCAGTAGGTGGCACTCTGCATCCACAGGGAACCAGCACCTTCCCAAAGATGAGCCTGCCCTTGCAGCCCCAGAAGCTCCCCGACAGTGGGGCAGCCCAGGGGGGTGAGCCTTGCAGCCTCCCTCAAGGCTTCTCCTCCTTGCACCACGCCAGGGAATATCATCTGGAAGTTCATCCTGGGGACAGAATCCAAATGTCCTTCCAGCCCTGGAAGAGGGCAACGCCCCAGCTTAGTGCCTTTTCCCTCACAGTACACAGAAGAGCTGGGGCTTGTGGCAGGTACCACCCAGAAAGTCCTGAAGCATGTGGCCTCTGGAGGGTGTTCTCTCCAAGAAACAGCCAAGCAGGACTTGGCCAGGAGGCTGCCATTTGGGAAGAGCTACCCTGCTGTACCACCAGAACCTCTCTGTGCATAACTGGATACCCATCACCATCTTGCTGCACTTTCAGGACTCTTAGGGGTTGTGCTGGTTGATGCCAGGTTGCCCCTTCTTCAAGGTCACAGGAGTAGCAGGAGGAAGTTGATGAAGTGACAAATTCAAAGCATGGCAAACCAAATTCCTTGCTGCTGGCAGTCAGTGAGATGGAGCTATCAGCTGGAGACTGGAGAAGAGGGAGCACAGTGAGTCAGCCGCTGCATATGCCGTGTTTGGTCTCTAAACAATGCAGGTAACATGGGCAATTGCACTTGCGGCATTCAACCTTTCCCCCGCTAAGCCTCTTCCAGTTGCTCAGCACTTTGCCAAGTGCAGTAAATGGGGCTGGAATGTTCAGTACTCAGTATATTTCTTGGAGTGGACTTAAAAATATGGGAGAAAAAATTTTATTTTAACAGCTGAAGAAAAGAAAATTTGTGGGGGAAGCTATGGTGCCTGGCTGAGGAAGCCAGCCTTGAGCACAGCAGGAGGGAAGAAGAGTGGGAGAATTTCTGGCTGACAAACCTTGCTTTGGCCATTCTCAAATCACCAACCCCATGTTTTGGCAGAAGAGACCCCAAACCCCAAAATCTCTGCTTTGAGGGAGAAACTCCCCTCAGTTGCAAACGATCTGTGTGAACTCCAGGCCCTGTGACTTACGGAGGTCTTGCAGGAACTCCAGTCCGAGGGGGAAAGGAGGAACCCTATGAAGCCCCTGACTGTTCCCCAGATAGGCCGGGAGCTGCTTGTTGACTGCCTGCAGAGCTTTCTGACATGGGGTTGCAGTGATGAGCAGGATTTGCCTTATCTCTGCTGTACCTCTGAGGACAGGCAATAAAGGGGAAGCACAACAAAAACCCCAGAAGTAAAGCTGTCAGCTCATGCCAGACAGTTTCAATTGCACCTTGTGCAAAAAGGCTGTCGAAGGTTTGCTGGAGCTGTCTGTATCAGCTTAACATCTGAGTGACTGATTCAGCATCTTCTTTTGCAGACCTCTTGGGCATTGCCTCTCGGGATTGGCATGACCTGGCAAAGGCACCGTGAGCCAGATATCGTGTGTGCCTGTGGAAGAAGGGAGAAGGTTCAGTGACTGAGCAATTTGGATCCTTGCCACCTTGAGCAAAGGCTTCCTCAACTTCCTGAGCTGTGAGTAACATTCTGTCCTCTCTCAGTCAAAAGGTCCAGATCCTCCTTTCCCGTTGCAGCATTGCCATCCACTGCCCTACCACCCCACTGTGCCGTGGGACTGGAGCAGGGGGATGCCAGTCCCTTCATCCTCGACCCCCTGGGCTTCTCTGGGTTCCCATGCTAGACCAGCACATAACAACCTGCTGTCCCAGTTTTTCTGCCCTCAACGCAGCAGTTCCCTCTACAACTACCTGAAAGGAGGTTGCAGTGATGTGGAGCACCCGGTCACTTCTGCCATGCCTGCAGTGAGAATACTAGAGGAAATAGCCTTAAGATGAGACAAGGGAGACTCAGAGACTAGAAAAATGTTTTCACTGTTTGGGTGCTCAGGCACTGAAATAGGTTGCCCAGGGAGGTGGTGGACTCACCATCCCTGGAGGTGTTAAAAAAGCACCTAGATCTGGCGCTGGGTGATGCGATTTAGTGTTTTAAGGGTTACAGTGGCAGTGCTGGATCGATGGTCGGACGTGTTGATCTTAGGCGTCTCTTTCAGCCTTGGTGATTCTTGGATTCTACAGCAGGTCTGCTTCCCGCTTCTTCACATAACAGCCCGGAGAGGTGGCCGTGGGGAGGTGCCCTCCGGGGAGTTCTGCCGGGGCAGCTGTGAGTCGCAGCGCCCCCGAGGAGCACATTTGTCCCTGCCCGGTGGGTGCCACCGCTTACTCAGCCGTTACTCACGCTCCGTTCAGGGAGACGCAACCACCGAGGCGAGGTGGGGGGTTGATGGCCGGGTTTATCGCTGGAATACATTCCTCCGGGAGATGCGGGGAGAGCAAGGAGCACGGAGCCGGCTGACAGACAGGTGTGCCCGCAATAACCCGGCGCGTCCCCGACCCGCGTGGCATCCAGGTTGCCCAGGGAAGCTGTGGGTGCCTCGTTCTTAGAGGTGTTCAAGGCCAGGTTGGACGGGGCTTGGAGCAACCTGGTCTAGTAGAAGGTATCCTTGCCCACGGCAGGGTGTGGAATGAGGTGGCATTCAAAGTCCCTTCCAACAAAAACCATAGTGAGAGTCCGGGTTTCTATCGTTCTGCGACTCCGTCATTCTATGATTCTGGGATTCTACGATCCCGCCCCGCTCCGCCCCGCCCCGCTGACGCCACTCCACGATCACGCCCCCAGCTCCAGCCGCCCATAAAGTGGGCAGCGGCGGCCGGCGGCTCCTCATGGAGCGCTGCGCGCCGCCGGCACCTGTTGTGATACGGTGACGTTTTCCCCCCCGTTGTCAGTGTCTCTGTCGCCACCCGCCCCGGGACGGACGATGCGTGCCGTGGTGCTGATGGCCGCGCTGGCTGTGCTGGCAGGTGCGTGCGGGGACGGGACGGGACGGGACGGGGGCGACTGGGATTCGGCGGAGCCCGCGCTCGCGCCTGAGGGGGGCTCGCGCCTGAGGGCAGCCCGCGCGCGGCGGCGGCCGTTGGCGGGAAAGCTCTGAGGCCAGTGAGGGACCCCGCGGTGCCGCTCTCGGCGGCGGCCCCTATGCCCCCTGCTCACGGCGTCGTTTCCCCTCCCTCAAAGCGAACCGGGCGGCCGCCGGGTCCTCGCCCAACGCCACGGAGCCACAGCGGCACGGGGAGCGGGAGCCCGGGAGCCGCGAGGGCGAGCCCGTGCCAGGTCCTGACTACGAGGAGGAGGAGGAGGAGTACGAGGAGGCGCCGCCCGTCCACCAGTACATCGTGGACGACTTGATCCGAGGTGAGTCGGCGGCGTTGGGGCTGGCATCTCGCAACTTGCGAGTCCCGACTTAGGCCTTTTCTCTCTTGTAAACGCTGCTACGCTTAGCTCGTGGAGTATGGAGCAAAAACGTGCTTGTGCTTGAAGCTGCTGCTTTAGAAATAGCTGTCAGGTGTGGAAACCTATCGTGAATGTGCCCAGGGTGTGAGGAAGCTGCAGGTTTGCTGGTAGCTTGCTGTGTGGAGCTTTATCTCCTGATAAACTTCACAGGAGGGCTGTGGTCAGGTGGGGACCACTTGCTTAGTGTAGAAGCATCAGGGGAGTTTATAGGTGCTGTTAGGCCCTAAAGGTTTGTTTTGCATCAAGTTGTCTATCTTGCTCCAAGAATTTTCTGGGTAATTTCTGATCGTGGCTTTTTTGGGTTGGAGTCAACTGAAATTTTCTTGGTAAAGCAGACCCTTAAATCCCTTACGTGGCCACAGGAAGGTTTGTTAAGCATCTTTAGGCCCATGCTTCACTGTCAATAGCTCTTGTGCGTAGTTATTGTAATTTGCCCATTTGCTGAGCTGTGAAGAGATCTGAGCAGTTTACTTTACTGTGGGAATGGGAGTATTTTGTTGCTTCTGGGCTAAGTGTAGTTGCAGTACAAGCCAGGTATCTACAAGTGTTTTGAACCTCAGTAGGTGTGAGTAGGCTGGTCCTGTTGCTTCCAGGGTGGATCTGACTACTGACTTTCCTGCAGAGGCACCCTGAGACTTGAATGGGGCTAAGGGACATCTTAAATGACGTGAGACCATGCTCTGTGTGGTCACTTGAGGGAATTAGTGGACTTTTGCTTAAGGTCTCCATGAAGATCTCTGGGGGAAATGCGCCTGTTGGTGTTATCGTGCAGTTCAGCCTGTAAAACTACTGGCTTGGTGTGACTGAAGTGTTGTCTTAACTGCACAGAAACCAGACTTGTTACCTAAGGTGGTTGGTTTGTGGACCAGCTCTTCTGCTTGCCATGATGTTTATCTGTGGCTAGACCTTGAAGCTGTTATGATTCAGCTGTGGATGGCTTTCCTGGCCGTGCAGCCTGCAGACAGGGACACGGAGATCAAGCTGAGCCTGGGAGAGGGAGGAAGGGAAGCAGCCTCAATTATGAAAGCGCAAACCTAAAGATCAAGTCAGACGGGACAGAACAGGGGCCTTTGGCTGTCAGGAGTGAGCTCACCCTTTCAGGCACAGGAAGTCTTGCTGCAGGAACTGTGTATCTCGTTTACATATTAATATAGCTCATACGGTTTTAATCAGACTTCTGGTTGCTGAAGGCATTTTTGCTTTTAAGTAACTTCAAGCCAGGCTTGTTACTCTACAAGCAAAAATGATCAGCTGTCTAGACAACAGTGAACTACACCTTGTTTCTTTGTACGGGCTCTTGGCACCAGAAATGCAGGGTTAGGAAGCAGTTAGATCCAGTTGTGCCCTGCTGTGGTGATTGCCTGTATGCATAGAGCTCTGGGTAAAACATTAATCATCCAAAAATGATGTTCATTAGGTCTTCAGAGCACAAGAGCAAAATTGAAGCTTGTTGTAAATAGCTCTGCGGTTTCCTAGAGCCTGTTTAAATACCCCCGGTAACTGTTACTCCTGAGCAGCAGTGTTGCACCAGCGTGAGGGCTAGCAGTGCAAGGGGCGGGTTGTTCCAAAAACTTTCTGTGCCAAGTTAGTCTGAAGTAGCACTGTTGAACTTGGATTGTTGCATGGGGCAGCTCTGGAGCTTCTGACCCTTAGTCAGTGGCCGGTTTGTTCTCCTCAGTGAAAGGAACGTGATTGCCCTTGCTTAAATCCGAGGGCAACTAAGTCACCAGGATTTTAAACCACGCTCTTCTAGAGGTTTGTCTTAATTGAGATAATGAGGGGCAACAGTAAGCGGCAGAATAAATAGTCTGACTGTCACGGACTCTTGCCTTCCCTGCACTCAGCATCTCTCTCAGAGTAGGAGAACTGGAAAAGAACTCTCTTGTTCTGAAGACGGCACTGCAGATTGTTTAGGAGAAACAAGTATGCCAACCGGGATAGCAAGCTGCTTTGCCTCGGCAAGTGCTGAGGACTATCTAGCCAGTGACAGTGCCTTTCATCACTGATGCAAATGGAGAACTTAGAGCCATGGGGCTATTAGCTTTGTATCTGAGTCCATTTAAAACTAGAGCGTGGCTTGGCTCAGCATGAACTCCCTGTTCTTTACAGGCCTTTCCTTGAAGCTGTACTGTTGCACTCAAGTATCTTATGCTGTGGAATGCTGCAGTCCTGCGTCTCTGCTGCTCTTCATCTTTGGTGGCCCTTGGCTCATGTGTTCCTACTGCTTCTGGTCTGCATGACACAGGATTTAAAGGGCTGTGCTTTAATGAGCTGCTGAGCTTGCTGCCTTTGTGCTGGGTGTGAGATGCCCAGCAGCATTCTCACTTGCATCCTGTGCTTCCTGGTCACAGGTTCTCCTTTGGTGATGGTCTTCCTTGCTCTCACCAAATAGTTATTTCAATTTTCTCAGAACTGTGCTTTCTAACACTTCTATACAAAGTCATCATGTGCTTTTTTCAGTTGAACCTGTGGTTAAACCCAAGCCAGCAAAGAGGGGGGGAGAGAAGAATGCTGGCAAATCAAGAAGGAAGAAAAACAAAGGGAAAAACAAGAAGAAAGGCACTCCCTGTGAAATGGAATACAAAAACTTTTGCATCCATGGAGAATGTATATACCTAGAACATCTACAGATGGTGACCTGCAAGTAAGTTACTTGTGCCTTGTAAGTTAGGTGTCATTGCCATGAGCCAGTGGCATATGAGGGCTCAGAGGAGAAATCAGTGTCAACTTGGTGTAGATCCATCTCCTGTTGTATTTTGACCGAGAATCTTCCTGCCATGTAAATTAAGTGATGATGGAATCTGAGATGCATAACAAGCCACTGAACTCATCAGTTGGTCATAAACTCAAACCAAAAGAATGAAAAGGCGTGTCTTTCTGGAACATCACACCCAAACTAATCTCGACTTGTTGAAATGCTGACAAACCTTGTGCTAGAGCAGTGACTGCATTTCATGAACACATTCTGAAGTGAGCATCTTGAGATGCATGGGAAACTCGGAAGATGTCTAAGTCAGGTCTGAATATGTGTGGGTGTCCTTGGCTCCAGACAGCACAAGAGCTGATAAGAACTTGTGTTAATATTTACTTGCAGGTGTCACCAGGATTTTTTTGGTGAGCGCTGTGGTGAACAGTTCATGAAGACTCAAAGGAAGAATGATGTGGCAGACTACTCAAAGACTGTGTTGGTAGTGGTAGCTGTCCTGCTCTCAAGCGTCAGCTTCATTACTGTACTTATCATTGTGATAGTGCAGTAAGTATTATCCTCTTTGTCTTCCTCAAGTGTGAGTGGGGCCTTTGCCCAATAACCCCAGAATGTTCATGTCTCATGGATTATCTTTGCAAAAACCATCCGGAAGGGATGAGTTTTTATCCCAGCTTGCATATGTCTGGTGGGTAGAAGCAAGATCTGTGACCCTGTTATTGTAAACCAAGAGCCTTTCTGCTCTTGCTACAACCAGGGTATTTAGGGTGCTGCAGAACACCAGCAGAAAGCCCAGGACGAGCATCAATGCTGACACAGCAGTGCCTGCCCTAATCCTTGTGGAGAAACCTGCAAGCAGCAATGTGGCAGCCTCATGCATGGCTGTTATCTAACAGCTGCATACACAGGTGGAGGGTAGGAAATGGTGCTCTGAGAGTCCATTTATTAATGGATGTTGCTGGGCTTAAATACTTACACTTGGAGGGAAAGCAGATGGGGAGACAAATCCTGGTGGTCCCAAATTCTGCTTGCTGTTAATATGAAGGGAATGCTATTTCAGCTGAACCAGCTGCTACAGTTCAGTGTGATGGGTTGTCAGAATCTGGAGTCCTGTTGAGAATAAATTCTAAGAGCTTTTCTGGTATGTGTTTCAAACCACATAACAAACTGAATATTGGAACAGTCCTGCAGTTCTGCCACTGCAGGTTCAGCACTGTAGGGCTTGGGGTATTGTAGAAACTCCAAAGTTCAGTCTAATTTTAGATCTTGATGAAGCACATCATCTGAACTGGGTACGTGCTGTACCCTTGCCTGCAATTCAGGAAACAAGGTACGCGGTTGTCATTTCAGCGTTGCTTCATATTTAGCTCTGAGCTTGAAGAATGCTAGGATGAACACTTGTTCTCTGAACACTGCCTCATTCCTTGCTGCTAGGAGAGAGAACCAGTTCTGTAGTGCTCTAAGAGCAGATGATTATTGGTAGTTTCTGAAGCGCATTTGCTTCATGTTCTGAACTCTCACAAGGTGGGAGCATGCTCATCTGTACCTTCACCCAGAGAAGCTGCTTGGAATAGTCACTAGAAAACACTGCAGAAATTGGGGGCAAAATCAGTTAGAGGCTTCCTTATTAGGTATTGAAGGGACTGGAACTAGATTTGAAGCCTGCAGGGCTCTGCTGTGAAGAGGAGGAAGACTGTGGTCTCTGCACTGATAACCTAAAGCCACTAGGAAATCTGTCACCCAGAAAATCTCTTGGTGTTTTGCTCAGACACATCAATAACCTTTCTTCATCTTGCTCTCTAATTTGGTTTAAGTCAGGAAACCCTATTTCTGTGAGGCACAAGTGTCGACATCTAGTTTTAGGGGTTCCTTGATTTTATCAGCAGATACTGATTGATGCTGAATGCTTAAAAACTGTCTTGCTTGAAGCTCCCTACTGCCAAGGAGTTGCTTGAGGATTCAAAGAACATGGGTCTAAATGCTGTAGAAGATGTGGAGGCTGGTGAAAATAGGATGTATATCAGGGTTCAAAATTATCTCTAATATGCCATCATTCCACAGGGTCAGGAAAAAGTGTCCTCAATATGAAGAGAAAGAAGAAAGGAAAAAACTCCGACAAGAAAACAGAAATGGCCATGTTGGTGTTTAAATGGGAAGAAAGCAGGTAGGAATGCTGACTTGAAACATCTTTCAGTCCTTCCAGGCTGTATGGGAATTGCATGCTTGTTTTGCAAAGCTATTGTTTGCTTTTAATGCTCCAAGCGTCTTGAAACACATGGGTTACATGTGAGCAGCTGGCTTGGTTTTCTGGTTCCTCAGAACCACCTGAGTTGTACAAGCTGTTCAACTGCTCTGTTAAATTTCTAGCTGTGTTAAAGACCAAGCGAGGATGGGAAGCTGTACTGAGATAAGCAGAGCTATGAAGAAATCCTGAATATCTGGACTGAGGCACATATAGTGCAGAAAACAGTGGTAGACTTCAGTCATGGAAGGTGCATCATCACCTCCTAGAAGAAAAGTACTGAGTGTTTTCATATCTGTCCTCATAGGAGAGTTTCAGGAAGTTTCTGGTGCTCAGAAGCTGTAGAGAAAATGAAAGCTGCAAATTCTGTGACCACCACAGATATCCTCTCAGTCAAGTTTCATATTGTCACAGCAACTGAGGCTCAAAGCTCCTTGGCATATGTGGATTGCTTCTGGGAGTGATCTAGTGGATTTTAATGAGCAGGCAAGTTGGTCTCTTCTGAGGCCAAGGGTATGTAATAGCAGACTCTAGGACCATTACTGAGTAGGAGTTACGCTACAAGCTGAGGAGGAAGCTACAAGAGGTAGTCCTGAAAAATTCTGGCAGAACAGTGAAGCGTTGCTTTGCGACTTGTCAGCTGTAGTTTTTTTCTAGCTTTGTCCAGTGACAATTGGAGGGTTTTGCTCAAAGCTTACTTGAAGCTGAAGAGTATCTGGCAGAGTGTCCTCATGTGTGTGCACATCCTTAACCTACCTGCCTTGCACATCGATTTGCCACAGTGCTAGCACAGGGTGCTCGTGTCTTGGATGATGATTAATGTGCCTGGTCTGCCCGTTACAGAACAATTCTGAAGTGGCCATTGCCTAGCTGCGGGGTACCTCTGGCTACCTGACACATCCACCTGGACACTGTGGACTGGAGCTGTTGTCACTAAGCCCTGATTCATCAAGACAGAGGCTGCTGCAAGATGTCAACAGGCCACTTGCTGCTGAATCACTTGCTGAGGAGACCAGTTATCACTGCATCTTGGCACAACAATGTAGAAGGATCTGGCTCTTTGAGGGACAGGACCTGTTGTCAAGACCTGCTGGAAACTACTGCTACTGAGCCTTCTCTCTCTGTGTTAGAGCTCCAGTCTTGGCTGTTGTGTGGATGGGCTTTGTTTCCTTAGCAGGTCTCCTTTGGCAGCTCTAACTCTAAGGGGAAGAACGTGTTGCTGCTTTCAGGCATGGTTGGAGGGGAGAAAATTCCCTTCCTTCCCTCTACCAAAGTGAAAAAGTGAAGAGGTTGGGATGGCTTCTCTCCCTAGACCTCAGTGGATGAAAAACCTAATTCTGATGTCACTGTGCTCCCTGTCCATATTGGCTTCCAAGAGCTTCATCTGTAGTTGTGACTTGCAGGGCATTGGTGACAGATATTTGTCAGCCACACCTGGGTTCTGTTACTGTGTGTGTAGAAGCAATCCCTCCGAGTTCTGTAGGACTTGTGGTGTGAGTGGGGCTCTCCATTTGCATGTGTACTAGCCCAAGTTACAATTAGTCTCCTCAGGATGGTGAGACAGTAGATGCAAAACCTGAAGCTTTGCATCTGAAGGAAAAGATCCAGGCATAAACCAACTGATAAGGCTGGGCCCATCTCTTCTAAACAAAAAGCTACTTCTGTTAAACAAATACTTGTTGCTGCTTCAAGCAGCACTTAAAAGTAAAACACTTGACATAAGATCCCATCAGTTGAACTTGACTAAGAACCTGTTCCTTTGAAGAATTTAATTCAGGCACTGATGCTTTGCAAGCAGGGGTCTCTTGTGCTCTACCTTCAGGTGTGAAGAACTCATCTTACCTCAATCTTTTCTGACCCAAGTGTCCTTGGTTTGTTAACTGTCCGTGCAGTCTTGAGCACAGAGTATTATTTGAGTTCTGTTTCTTCTTGGAAGAGTGATTGTGTTCTGTATAAACAGAGCAGAATTCTTCTGGTAGCAGAGAAACACCATTAATTGTCAATTTGTATCTGTAAATGTGTAAATATTTATTACTGTATTTAATATTTAATGTTTCCATAACAAACTTATTTATTTTATAATTAAACTTTTTACATTACCTAATCATGGTAAGATTTTTTTCCTTGCTCTCAGGAGTACATGTAAACACTTGAAATTAGACCTTGGTTTCTCCTCAAAGCAGGAATTTCAACACTCGGGAGCACAAAGTAGCTGCAAAGAACTGCAGTCATGTGTCAGGCATGGGCTTGGTGCTCTTACAAGAGTGCAAGCTGTTTGTAAACAAAATTTACAAATGCAAGTACCTTTTGGGTAAGAAATCCATTTCATTCAGCTACAAGGGATCTTCTAGTTACTGAATTAGGGATAGGTTAAGTCAGCCATCTCGTTGGAAGCGAGAATTCAAACTGAGTTTTGAGCACATGTTGTAGCACTTTGCACTTGACTCAAGAGTTGGAATATTGAATGGCAAGAGCCTTTCATCTCTGTGCAGTTGGAGAGAATTTGGACAGCAGCTTGAAACCTGGTCTTAAATAAGAGAGGAAAAGCAGCATAGCTTGAGGCCAGTTACTCCCTAAGCAGAAAGGGAGCCTTGGCCTCCACTGCCTGCTTGGAACTTTTCTTCCTTGGTATTAGTCCAGCTATGTTTTAATGTTCCCTCTAAATGCTTCTAGCAGTGATCTGGGGTCTAAGTTCAGAGTTGCCTGAAAAAAAAGGTTTCAAGGTGGAGAGTTTGGCTTTATATGGTTAAAAAGAAGGGGATGGAGGACATGGTTTTTAGGCCCTTTTTTCGTAAGCATATTTAAGAGGTGTTGATGGCTGGGGCTTAGCTTGAAACAGAGCTGAAAAACCCCCCAGCCATCAGTTTTAACTAGGATGCAGGTTGTGTATCCAGTGTAGGACTAGAGCTTAGTCCTGCCTGGAGCTGCTGAGATGCCTTGGCCTCCTGAGTTGGCCAGGGAGTTCCCAGGCTCTGAGAGCAGCCTGTATGGTATGTAGCTGAGGTATAGGTAAGGTATTGCAACATCTCTTGGGAAGATTGCAAGACTTCATTCCAGGGAACTTGCTTCATTACCAAAGTAAACAGCATTTCTCCAAGTGGCTTTTCCACAGACACTTGCTATTAGAGCTCTGGCAAGAAAAGCTGTTTCTGTCAGTCCTGCCAAGATTTTTTGCTTTGGAGTAAACAAACTTGATCTCAGTGGTAACCAAGCCATGGCCTAGTGAGACTGGGGATGGATTCTAACTCATTTTTAAAAGCCATTAGACTCTTTTCCAGAAACTATCCTCTTTCTAGTCTGCATTTTGGGGGAAATATCAAGTTTTTTACTTGTTAGGCTAAATTGACACTAGCATGGGAAACAGAGCTGTTATCCCTCTTCCTTCCTGAGCTTCTAAGCCTGAGCTACCAGTATAAGTTGTAGATTCTGTCTGTTGTGTACTCTTAATACCCTGATTACTGAGTGGACTGGAAAATATTTTCCAAAAAGAAGCAGTTAAGAACTGGAGAGGCAACAGTGGAGGGCAGACTTCATAGAAGACTTGCTCCTCTCTAAGGATTTAGGTTACAGCCAGGTTTTTTGAGAGGTTGTGTGGCCAGCAACTCTACTGCAGAGCTCTTCTTTGTACTTTGCTCTTGATCAGTCACATCCAGCACTGCTGTAGCTCTTGCTAGTTGAGCTTTGCTGTGCCTAAGCGATGATGCTGTCTCATGCAGGGCAGGGAACTGCCAGTGTTCCCTGTGGTGACTTGTTGAGCACTTGGAACTGTTTTCTGTGTTTGTGAAACTTAGCGCAGGGAACTGAGGACAAATCTCCCTGTCCATGAATGGCATAGGTAATTATAAATCCAGAACTGTATACTGATGTATAAGAAAGTAAAATTTCCTTTCATTATGCTTTAATCCATTATAAGTTCTAGCAAGCAGAAATGTGTTTTTCCTACTACGGCCCTGGCTAATAACAGCCTCCTCCCAGCTTCCAAAGAGAAGTGTGATGCACAAGCACCATCTAGACCTACAGTGTCCAGTGTCCAATTGCTTAAAAGAACCCACAACAGATGGGTGGAACTGTGTGTCTGGAAGTCTCTTGCTGTCCAAGGATGCTGTGCTTGTGTGACAAGAAAATCTGATTTGCTGCAAGGCGAAGGCAAAGATAACTTCAATTGTTGATCCTGCACAGCCAGGTCTGCTCTTCAGGATGTACATCATCTGGCTTTTGACCTTCTCCCCTCACCATGGAGTTAGCTTGGTTTTACTGAACATGCCTGGATTTCTGGTTGTAGATCTTACTAGTAAGTTATGCTTCCAGATTTTTCTTGAACTTCCACTGACAATGCTACTTTGTGAGGAGCGCATCTGTGTCCTCGTCACTTGTAGCTGCTTCAGCTAAGACCTGAGGGAGGAGCCTCATGTTCTTGCACAATTTTCTGCACACAGGGCTGATTTGGCAAGGTATTTTTGATACCCAGATCAGTATCCAGGGATAATGTGATGGTCATGCCTTCTTGCACAATTCCTTCATCTTTCCTGAACGTTTTGTTCTCCGTGACTATTGTAGAAAGAACGATAGCTCATCACAGTGTTATCTGTCGTGCACTTAATGGAGCTTTTCAGTGTTTGCAGTTGTTTATGACCGGGGAGCTTCCTGTCTGCCTCTGGACTTGGCTTCCCTCCTCCTGCCCACCTCCCAAAATGCCCCTTTTCCCTCAGAGTAGTAGTAAATGTTACTCTGAATTTAAGAAGTTTTCCTTGGTAAATCCAAATGTACCTGGGTGTCTATAAAGGTGTTTGTATTGCCAGCTATCCCAGATAGCTGTGCAGTGGCTTGTTTCGCCTGCATTTGAGTTGTTTGATGCCATTTCCAATAACTGGTATAAAGGTCTGCATCCTTAAAAGACTTTGAGTGCTTTTTATAGCAATATACTTACCTAGCCTGTTAACACTACTGATACTTCAGTAAACTCCCTGAGCAAGCAAGTCTGAAAGCAAGGCTGTGAACTGGGACAGATGTTTGCCTGTCTTTGGAGGGGGTTTCTGGATGTGCTAATAGTATGTCCCACTTCAGAGAACAGTCCTGCCCTCACCTGGCTCTTGAGGCATTCTCTTGGAAGGAAGCCGTGGCTGCATGTCCTTGGTGACAGCTGAATGCAGTGAATGAGCATGTGCAAGGGGCAAGGGCTGCTTTTTGCTGTCACTGTTGGACTCTGTTCACATGTGATAGATCAGTGGACAGAAGGGTCAGACTGTCCTTAATAAGCAAACCTAGCTTCCTTCTTATTTTGTGAATAAAGATGTGCATACCTATAGTTCCTCTGCTAGTTTTACCTTTTATGAGCCAGTAATCCTCGTTTGCTGCAGGTCTGGCTTTGTCTATGATTTGGGAGTTGCTGGGCTGAGACAGCCTACGCCTGTGAGTGTCAGAGGGAAACAGCTATTGTTTGCTTTCCTCTAGGCCCAGGAAGCAGGATTTGTGCCTTTTTCAACCAAAGAAGACCTTTGAAGTAACACATTCTGAGTCCAAAGTAGAGAAATGCTTTCAAAATTTGTTTTTCTAGTAAGGATAGTCAGTGCATCTTTTTTGAGGAAGAACAAATTTTCATTTATAGACTTTTTAAGATTAATAAAGATTAATCTTTTTGCATATGGCTCAGAAAAATAGCCAATTCTCAGCTCAGCATTTTTTGAATGAAATAATGCAGTCTGTTTTCTTTGCATCTTGGGACAAAAAGCAAATCTAAATAGTCTGAGAGTCTGATCTAATCCAGCATTTTCAATATGTCTTAACCTATATGTCATACCCTCATTCCAACACCACACACACTAAGTCAGAGAACACTGTCATTGCTTCTTACTGCCTTTGGGTTCCTGCCTTTTGATGCTTTGTTCCAGACCTTGGAAAACAGTTTCCTTCTTTGGATGTGATTTTTCCTTACACTGCTGCAATGCATTTGTATTTGGACATCAGACGGCAGTCAGAGGCTGGATTAGTTTGTGGGTGGTGCTGGAAACCTGCAATTCTTCCAGAGGACAAAAAAGTGCTGCTGATGTTGTAGCATTAGTTACATTCTTTGCTTAGGAAAGGAAATCTTTTAAGCACTGAAGGTAACTGGTTAAAAGAAAAAGTGGAACCAGAAATTACTTTTAGAAATTTAAAGTGAGGAATATATTTTAAAATGTCTCTATTAGAGCATCCACAGCTCCTGTCAGTGCAGGGTCGTAGCATCTCTGCAAAATCTCAGACCGGCCAATGTCTTGTCAGGTCTCCCTTCCTCTCATTGCACCCCTGCTGGGATGGTAATGTGAATTGTTGGTGATTGAACAAGGGCTAAGCCTGGTACCTGCCCCAGGTTTTAGCCACAAGACTGCCCTTTTCTTGCATTGTTTGCCCTCATGTTTCTAGGTAGTGTCATCTATGTTCAGAAATTATTAAAGGTGCACACAGCAAATGCAGGTGAAGAGTTTCAAATGAAACTTGCAAGTGTAATTTGGGTAGGTACAGAGTTAGTGTGGATCCCATTGATACCTGTCTGCATTGCTTTCAGACTGTATCTGGCTCCTTGCAGTTAAAAGGCACTTCCCTGCCTTATGCCTGGGGATGATTACTGTTGGGGATGAAAGGCAGACAACTCCTGGGTGGAGCAGAGCAGAGCAAAACCAAGCCAGGGCTTAGGGCAACAAATGTTCTGTTAGGTCTTGGTCCCCCTCATGATGAAAGCTTTTCAAATGCATGCACAGCAGTGATGTGTGTCAATCCTGTGAGATGTTCTAGGAAGCACTATAGCATGTTGCCTGTAAAAGACAGCACCAGTTGGGATTTCAGCTGGAGAGAGGAATGAGGTGGAAGAATAGGGTAGCTGGGTCGAGCAAAATGAACCAGAATAAGGACATGATTTGAACCACTTCTCTCACACCACAGGCATAGCAAGGAATACCTAAGGCATATTGAGGTGTATTAAGGAATGACCCGTGTGCTGTCTAAGTGCACATCATTGTGCCCCAGTGCATACAGGTTCCAGGGCTTTTCACAGGCTCAGCGGGTAGCATCTTTTCCCTTACTGCACTGGGGGAGAGACTCGAAGGAAAACTGATACAGTGATGCATGCTGTGACAGGGATAAAACCAGAAACCTTTCACAGACCTTTGGATAGCCTGTGTTAGCAGCAATAAGAAGAAAAGGATCCCCTTAGTATGGCTGCACACTTAGTTTTCTTGGTCACATTTACAGTCTTACAAGGTTATGAGACATCTTGTGGAAAAGATATGGTGCCGTTAGTTATGTAGCCAAGCTTTTAAAAGATAAGGTTTTAAAGAAGACACGAAGTCCACAGACAAAAATGCTCATCAGCTTTTCAAACCTCTAATTAGGTGCACAGAAACTGCTGTTGTAGGTGCAAGCTTGGTGACAGTACCTGCAAAAAGATAGCCAGTGGAATTTTGTATTTGGGAAGGTCTTTCTGCAGATGTGAGGGGATTTCTGCTTATAGTGGAAGATATGCAAGGACTGCTTTTATGCTTGGTCCTTGGTTTTCTAGTAATAAAAAAAAAAGGAAAAAAGAACATTAGTACTTCTCTGTTCTGTGTCCATCCCAGCAATGCAGACTGGAATTGAACTGGTTTTTCTGTGGGCTGACACAATTTACATAAGAAATCACTTACTGCAATGCTAATGAGCAAGCAGTGCAAGACTCAACAATGTGTGTCTGTTAGCAAAACTATCACAGGAAAAGTTGGTGCTGGGGTTGAACAGTGATGGTGGTGGGGTGCTTGGTCATCATCAGCCCTGTCTCACCTGAGTCCTAGTAACTTCGGCCTCGGTTTTGTCATGGATTTACTGGGAACTCAAGTTCAGAAGATCCCATCTTTTTGCTGGGGTCTGAAAAATTCTGCTTTAAGACACAATTAAAGCATTTCATAATTCTTTTTGTTGAGATTATCTTGGCTTGTTCCAGAAGGACCTCTCATTCAGAAGGCATCCACAGGTAACTGAGGCCTTGTCAGTGCATCGAGAATGTTGTTTGAACAAGTGGCTTGAATTTGCATCTGTCTCTCTGCTAAAACCTTGTTTCTGGTTTTACCTGGTTCTGAGTGTACTTAAACAATGTCCACTGTTAGGCTGTTTCATCCTCAGGGTGTGTTTCAGTCCTTGCTCTGGTGCAGAGCATGTCACATAAAGCTGTTACACACTGAATCCTGAGTGGGAGTAAGGTGAGTGTTGCCACTGAAATAACTCTGCTTTTCCATCTCACACTGATGTTGCACAAGAGTCTCTAAATGAATCCCACTCAGCCATCTCAAGAGATTGCACTACAGTTCAACACTATGATTCAACATCCATGGTCTTGCTGGTGCTGGGAAGATGCTCCACAGAATGGTAAACTCACAGCAGAACAAGACAGCTTGTGTCTTCTTAGGAGGAGCCAATTAATAAAAACATTATCTTCATAAGGTGTTTCCGTCTTTAATGAAGGCCGAAAGCCTTTTGTCCCCTCACTCAAATTTCATCACAGCCATCCCCTGTGCTCAGTGTGCAAACCTGTCTGGAGGGAACTCTTTGGAAAGCAGCCAGCTGGCCTGCCAGGAGGTTGGATCCAGTTGCATCAGCATGGGAGCGAGAATGCTCCCAGGGCTGGCAGGACCTGTCCTAACTGGTTTTCCAAAGCTCCTCCTTCAAAAGCTCCTGCAAGGACATCCACTTACCTCACCAAAACCTGGGTGATCCAACGATCCTGAAAGCAGAACAGCTGTTATCTGGCAAATGCAGAGAAGGTTATCCTTTCTCTGGGCTCCAAAGCCAGGGACAGCGTTAAGTGATAAGTGAAACAGCACAAAAGTGCCATCAAGCCATGCTGTCTTAACTGTAGGACTATCACAGACTAACATCTACCAAAACAAGGATGAACCAGGCCCTTGTTTAGTGGAAGATGAAATCAATTGGTCTGTGCTGATTAATGCTGATGCTGCAGATAATTTTATGGAAAGCTTTCAGAAGGGCTGTCTCAGACTGACTGCTTTGTGCACGGTTATCAGTGCTCATGACTTTACTGTGAACCTCTCTATCAGCCATGGTGCTTCAGCGAGGAAACAGTTGTAGCTTTTGGTCATTTGTATGAACAGTGTTTTGGTGTGAAACTTTGTGGGAGCCTAAAGTTTTGGGTTGTTTTACCTGTACATGTGCACATCAGATCTGAGTATCTACAGTTGCCTGGTACTGTGAGGCATTCCCTTCAGGGACCAGTCCCTCGAGATGCTTAATTACACAAAGGATTGGCTTCTGGCATGGAGGCATGGCCTAGGAACCTAAAGTTTCACGTACTTCTTTGGAGCAAGGGCATTTATGGCCCCTAGGACCAGTACAGATGGAGGGGACGGAGTTCAGTGTATGACCAAACTATGACTATAAAGACTTTAGAAAATAATGAGACTTAACTTTATTTCCTCTCCTGATTTTGGGTCAGTGTCATGATTTGGGAGGTCTGTCTGCCAGCTGTAGCGTGGCTTAAGCTGAGAGCCAGAGGCTGTAAGTGAGAAGTCATCATCAGCAGCAGCAAAGTTTCTATCTCTCATCCCGGCAGCATGGGAGCAGGATATGGGCTGACATTCCAGCCCAGCTGATCTCGTGTGCTCTGAAGGAAGTAGGACAGGCAGCAGACAAACCCTCAGGCCTGTTTATGAAATTCTCCTGTACAGTAGCTCCCAAAATGAAGTGTAGGGAGATTCACAGTTAGCAGGGGAGAGGGGAGCAGGAAGCAGGGCTTGAGGGGAAGCTGCTAACTAAAGCCATGACCTATGCAAAAAGAAGCCTGACAAATCCTTCATCAACCCCCTACCTTGGTAATGCCTACTGGAAAAGCTTTCTTCAATGCAAAGCAACTGGAATGACTTTGTAGCACAGAGAACAGTGATTAAACAGATGGTATCACCCACAAGTGCGACTGAGCACAGCTTGTACATGTCTTAGGGAGAAACAGGATATGCCACACAAGAGAGTAGTTTGCATTGGGTTGCTGTGTCCACGCACCTTCTGCGTGACCTGGCGTGGCGTGTCTGCCTGGCTGCCCGGGGTGCACTTGCTTGCAGCCCACAGACAGGATTGTGTTCCACGTGGCTGACTGCAGCACAGAGGCCTGGCTGATGCCTATGGGGCCACTGAGAACTGGGGTACTGGGCACGAAAGATCCATTGGAGGTGTTTTTTTCTGTGCTGCTCTCCTGGGAAGGTTTCATCCTGCTTGGAGTGTAACATCCTGGGACCACTTGTTCTTCCTTGCTGTGTGTCTCTGTGGGCACTGTATGTGTGAATAGTTGTTCCCCCCAATACATGTGCCCTTCTAAGCTGTGTTTCCTCAGGAACCCCAACCTTCTGCTTTCCCTTTCCTAAGAAGCTGAGATTGGTGATACTTCACACTTCTAATCATCCTTGTCTCAGCACCCCTGTCAGGTCTGTGAAATGTGCTGTGTCCTCTCAGAGAATCAGTACAGCTAAGTGGGGAATTCATCCCTGGCACAGAGACTTGACAGTTGCAGGATATCCCATGAGCCTCAGGTCTGTTTGCACATTTCTGACTGCCATGATTCATTTGTGGCCATTGAGAGTCCTGTTAGTGTAACAGCACTGCTCTGATGTCCTGGCCCAACTGCAGTGGGATCATGATGCCTCTCTAGGACCTCTTTACTGTCTCCTTCAGGGTAGTGCTCTCTAAGCTATTTCTGGCTTTTTATCCAAAGCTGTGTGCTCTTGGCTGTTGTGGTGAGGGACATTTGACTGGAGGTTCCAGCAAGGTGTAGGCAGGTGTTGCAGTGTCTGAGGTGTTACTTCTCCCTGTGGAGCCTTTCTTGAAGAGCTTGAGCAACCAAGACCTCACTATACTGCAACAGGAGCACTTTGTGACCTCCTTTCGAAACAGTAGGAAACCAGCAGCAGGGCAATGACCAGTGCCTCATTCTTCTGTCAGCCCACATGGCTCCTCTGGTGCTCATGGAATTTATAACTTCCAGTGCATAAACCAGCACTAGTCTGCCCTCTCTAAGCAATATTAGGCTGATCAACTATTGAGCCTTGAAGGATTTTCCAACAGAATCAGAAAATACTAGGAGTATGGGAGTTAGTCTGGAGATATCATCCCATTCTGCACAGCCTCCCAGAAAGGTTTCTGTCCTCCTTTGGCCAGGTGAGGTGAAATTCTCCATTAGTGACACGCCTTCGATATGGAACTGTTTCTTCTCCACCTCCCAGCAGATGAGGTGTGAGTGTATAAAGGAGGCACTGAGTCAGGCTTGGAAAGCCGACCTCCTTGTTCATACTGTCTTCCTGACACAATCCCACACCTTCCTCCCAGTGCTGCTGCAACCAAAGTGTGGCTGCCTGCTGAGTCTGAGCCGTATTAGAAAATCCCAGCTGTCAGGATTTAGTCCCCAGAAGAGAGAGCCCAGGTGAAGGTCTCAGTCAGCTCTGGCCTTTCTCAGGGGTGTCTCCTGCAGCCCTGTAGGATTTTGGGTGAGTCACTGGAAAACAGGAGGTAAAGAGAATTTGCTGTGAGAAATGTCCTGCAGTCATCTATTCCTCGCCTACTGCTGAGGGTTTGTTTCTTTCTGTGCTACCAGGACAATGTATAGAGGCTCTGCAACTGGTTCTCACCCATCCACTATTTCAGGATCTAGGTGTATCTACTTAGTAGCAAAAATATATGTAGGTTAATTCCCACACTCCCAATGAATGAATCATTAAGGGAACAAAGAAAGGTGTCTTCTTTAAAGTATCACTGCCACTTGCATTATGAACATACGCCCAGGTTTACCTGTACATATTTAACCCCTTATCAGAGCAAGTCAGTGAATGTCAGCTCTGGCTCTGCCTGCACCTCTGACATGGATGACAGGAGGAAACATGTTCCTGCACTTGGAAGTGATGTGCAAAATGCAAAAGAAAGCTGGAAAAAACCCTCAAACCCCCACGCAGAGGGCTTGAGTACTAAACTACACCTGGCCAGAGATATGTCCCACCTCCCACAGTCTTTCCAGACATACTGAGGAGGAGTGATACCCTGCATCTGCTTAGCATCTGGTGAAACAGCTGGTAAAGTGTCCCTCTCACTAGGAAAGCCTGAAAGCCTCCCTGAGGAGCACTTGGAGGGGTGTAACTGACGGTCCAAGCCAAAGGATACAGTGGCTTCCCAGCAGAACAAATTGTTTCCTCCTGGATGCAAGTAATAACAGCATCCCTTTCAGCTGAGAGCTACATTTTGGCTCCAGCTACAAGGGGGAGGAAGGGGACGGCTCTATCTCCTGTGTGTTTTTCCCACTTGGTTGGGTTGTCAGTGTACTGTCTGAAAGAGGTATGCCCCAAGGATGCGAAAGGAGATAAGCCACTGAACTGCATTAGCACATGAAAGAAAAAACGGTGGGAGCTTCCAAAGGATGGCAAAGGTTCAAAACTTGCTCACAGAAGCACATAGCTGTGGATGATTACTGCAGCACACTTCTCCAGTCAGAGGCGTGGCAATATAGCATGAGATGAGAATGGAGCACAAAGTGATTAATGCCAGTGCCATTCTTAGTAAGGAATCCTATTTTTAGTATGGATTGGTTTGGAACATACATGGCTTTAAAATTAAAGAGCCACTGAAAGGAGGATTCCAGAAAAAGGCACTGACTGCAAAGGTCAAAGTACAGCTTCCTTCTAAAGATGACCCTGAGACACACGATGGCAGACGCTGAATGGAGTAGGTGCTTTGTTCCAGTGCTCTGTACTGGAGCTGTCCCATTCCCCTTCCTTGCAGGCACCATTAGAGGCAGGATCCTGGGCTTTTCTTTTGGCGTCTGCACTCTGCAATCCAGTGAAGTGCTTCCAAGGGACTCCAACACCCAAATGAGAGCCACATAAATAAAACAGATGCTTGTCTTTCACAGTGACTCAGAAACTGATAGTTTGGCTGATCATTTGTATGTGTGTTGTAGACATGGCTGTGATTTATGAAGAGCTAATGCCCTGACTCACCTGTAGAGCATCTAGAAATCCTGGACAAATATCCAGAGGCCTCAAATTCTGCATGGACACCATTTTCCAGCAGAAGAGAAGGAACGAACTGTGGAAACCCTGGGAATCAGTGGGACCTACTGTGTTCTGCGCTAGCCACTCTGACTGTCACTTTGCTTCTGTTAACCTAAAAGTAACCTTTCCTCTTCTGGTTTTTCATAGTCCTTTAGTGTAAATAACAACAAAAAAAAATCTCTCTCCATTGTCATATTGGAGCATGTCTGAGATCCAGGGCACCTTTCAGAATGGCCTTTGCTGCAAGAACAGCTGTTTGGAGTTGAAGGTAGAGGGATCTCAGAGGTGGTTGAGTAGCATTCTGGAAAGTCTGTAGTGGAGTGGGAAGGGCTTGGGGTCTTCTTGTTTGGTTTTCCCTTTGCTGTACAATATTAGAGGTACCATTTGGCTTTTCTTTTCTAATTTTTGGACATAGCACAAAATTAGGAAGTGTAGTCAGATGTGGCAGCCATAAACCCTGTGGGGAGCACAGCCAGTGTGCTGTGCTGTTCAGGGTTAGCAGCAAGGACCCCGAGTAACCTTCCTGCTGTCAGCACACAGCTGCAGGAGACAGCAAAGCTCACGTGAGAAGGTTTAGGTATGTGAAACAATGGGTGTGATCTGAAGGCTTCTGTGTTTGTTTTAGAGGTAAAGAAGAACAGCCTAATACCTATGTTGTTTTTCTTTGATTAACATATAATCTCACATGGGGAGACTACAGGGGAAATTCTAGGATCAGCAGTGAGGGTTATTGGTAAAGTACCTGGCTTTAGTAAAGTACCAGTGGCTGCTGGTCTGACTATGATTACAGGTTTGAGGGTTTTTGGGGAGCATACTGCTTTTCTTTCATCTGATCACAATGGCTGTCTAGCAGATCTGTGAAGTTAGTCCAGGGAAAAAGAAATGTTGCAGTAAGGTCTAATTTCAGTCTTCTCAATACAAAAATCTTGTATTTATTTTTAAGATAATCATCCACTTTTTAAATTTTGTTATTTTTCATTTCTTTTAAAATGAAAAAAAAAAATCACTCACTGAAAGTGAGTTATTTGTTCTGAATAAAAGACAGCATTTTGTTTGACCTGGAGTTTTGTGTTTGGGAGTGTTTCCACTTGGCTAAGATCACAAGAGGTTAACTAACTACTGTGAGGTCAGCGCCCTCCAGGCTGCCTGGTGGGGACAGGGCACCAAGTATGCATGCACCAGTAGTTGCCTGCTCGTTCTCTCTGTTCTGCACATTATTGAAGATATCTTTGTTTACAGTAAGGTGACTTAGGTGTGTGGCTTTGTCCTTGCTGCTTACCCACCCAAGCACACCTCAAAGTACAACACAACTGACTATAAATAGTTTAGGATCCTTTAAGGCAAAATCAAGTGCAGCGTAACCACATCGTTTGGTCCAAGTTTCACGGATGACAGCAGATGTTCTACTTAAATCTACGGTTAGTTTTCCAAAGCCAGGAGCACACCCTGAAGTCACTAATTGTGGTGTTTCCCCATTGATCTCCACAGGGCAGAGTTGGGCCCATGCTGAAGATTTCTGAAAATGCTGCTCGGCAGCTGTGGATCTGGTTCCGTTACCTCCTGTGAACTCACTGATGTCTCAGCAAGATCTGGCAGCTCTGCTCACCTCCAGTGTAAGTGCTTGACAGATACCTGTTGGGAACTAGCATACAGCATAGGTGCAGAAGAGGCTGGTGCTCTTACTAACAAATATTGTCAACATTTCATGAAGTTCTTGTTCTCTGTTGGGGAGGCAGAGAAGTACAGGTAAATAACTGCACTCATGTTTGGGTTTACCTGGGCACTTGGCAGCCTACTGCATCCTGATGTTTGTTTGTTCTTTGTTTCCCCTGTGATTGTGTCTGTGTGCAAACCCCTGGGGTTTTTAAGATGTACTCCAGGAATGTGGTGAGTGAGAGGACCAAGCCCAATTGGGAGGACAGAAGAAATTTTTAATGGGCTCTTGGTTTCAGCAGGAGACAGTGAGGACCTGCCATGAGTCTGGGTGGGGAGGAAATATGTCAAGATTCTGAGCCAGGGCTGGGTGCCACTGAAAAGCAGGGAAAGCAGAAGTAGAGTTGGTACGGTCTTGGTGAAGCCACCTGACAAGTACATCTGAGGTGGAACAATAAAAAGCACTGTAAGGCCAGCCCACAGAAAAGGTAAGGTAAGGTAGTGGAAAGATGGAGACTGCAGAGATGGGCAGAGTTAGGAATGATGCCTCTGTCTGCCAGTGCAAGGCTGCTCTCATGCAGCCCAGAAGTTGGGCTTTTATGCTGTCTTGAACTTGGGAAGTGGAAGGAGAAGGTGTTTTGTGCACAAGCAAGCTCCACCTGTGTATGCCAAAGCATTCAGCTTATGCTGGACTAACCTGGATGTGTCAGGGTGGCTGAGGTGCTGCCTGACCGTCCTCTGCTCTAAGGGTTGAAGTATGCAGCCAGGCTGTTTTTTACAGTGCTGCAGCCAGACAGCTATGAGTGGTCTGAATGTCCTGCAAGAAGGAGATCAAAGGCTCTGTGTCAGCCCAGCTACAGGTTGAAATAAGGCCTTGGTCCTGGTCAAGCAAAACCATTTGATTGGGCTCAAACTAACCCCAAACAAATATTCCAGGAACATTAGCATATTGCAAGGGGTTGTTTGACTTCCTTTTCCTCTTTCCCTCCCATGTCTATTTGCAAAAGAAGGTCTTACTCAGAAGAAAGGAATGCGGAAAGTGTAAGACACGATCTCCTGATATTAATGGCAGAAAGACTCGTACTTTTCCATTGGGGAGGTTGTGTGGGTCTTGGAAGAATAAGATGAGTTAATAATAGTGGCTGAGGCTAGGCAAATAATGAGCTGTGAAACCCTCAGTGCCTTTCCACATGAATGAGAAGAACCCAAAACTTTTCCTAAGTTATTGAAAAGTGTTGTGAAGTGAGAGGCCATTCAGAATGTGGGTGATGGAGCAGGCAGGCTGTGGAATCCTGTTTTAATGCAGGTCTGTGTACAGGAATTTGGCCTCCCTGGGACCTACCTGCGCTGTGCAGGTACACTTGGCTGAAATTACTCACAAGTAACATGCGGGTTTTCTTGCTGTTTTACTTCCTCAAGCCCAGTAGATTCTGCATTGGCCAAGGATTCTGCAGTTGTCCAGGTTTTGGGTTAGTTTCTCTTCCTGAATCTGAAATCTGCCTGGAAGGGAATCGCATGCTGTAGCATCTCTGTATCTCAGGATGCTTACAAGCACTCTCCCACATGTGTCTGCAGACACGACTTGTCCGTGTGACAGGCTGAACTCAGGGATGGAAAGGCCCTTTGTGCCCCATAGCAACGTGGACACTTTCCTGCCCTGTTGTTGTTCAGCTCTTCTGCCAAGTTGCTGGGCCTTGCTTACAGAGAAAGAGCAGGGAGGTGTGTGGGGACTGGCTGGCCTTACCCCTCCAGAACAGCCCCCAGGAGCCACGCAGAGCTGTTGCTAGCTCCAGCTAACAAAGTCAGGAACAGGTCCCTTGGTTCCTTTATCCTATCTTTACTGAGATATTTCAGGCATGCATGATATAATGACAGTATGCTGCAGCCCAAAGGTGTGGTGGAAAATCTGGTTAAGCATGCTGGCTGAGCTGCTCCGTGAATCCTCAGCTAGGACATGCTGTAAGGCACAGCTCAGCACTGTTAGCACAGGAAAGACAAGAGCTGCTCCTCTCTCACTTCAGCCTGAAGAAACCACATTTTTCCATTTTGATTTTTCCATCAGCTCTTGCATCACTACCTAAGTGCTTGCCTGTGTGTTTGTTTTTCTAGCTGTTAGGTGCTATCTCATATTTTTACTATGATCATCTCTTGAAGGCCCATTTATATAGATCCACTTGTCTCCTCCAGATGCAGCTTTTAGAGGCAAGTCATTCTCTGTCAGCTGCACTGCCTCTCTAGGCTCAGACTGCTGTGTCTCACTTGCCCCAACCTGACACACTTCAGTGCAAGTCAAGTCGATATTAAGCCACGTTTTCCCACAGTAGTACGTTTCTTTATGCGCATTGCTTGCCTCCTTGTTATCCTCTCTGACCCAAGGCACCTGACCACAGCAGTCATAATATCCCCAAAATCACATGCTCCCACCTTGCAGAGGGATTGGCAGGGCACAGTCAGAAATGTTGCCCTCTAAGGTGTATTATGGATGATGGAGTTCAAAGAAAGGAATGAGGACTTGCTATGTTATTCAATTAAAGCAAAGTCCAGAGGGAAATCCAGTGGCTTAGTTTGCTCTGTTGGGTAAAATTTCAGAAAGGAAAAAAAGCTCTTTTCTTTTCCCAAACTCATCAGTTTGTGATTTTCTTGGAAGAATGGAAACTTGTCAATCTGCAGAAACTGCATTTGCAATGACAGCTGCTAAAACTTAAGGATTTTACATTTATAACCACTAAGCATTTTTGAACAAAGGAGAATAAGGGAAACAGAAAGAAGCCGAATGCCTTATTGCCTTGCAGTCCAACCTGGTGACTCTGATGTTTCCTTTCATAATGACTGCAAGTCCAGCAAGGTTTGGTGTTTGATTTGGGCCAGGGAGTGAGGCTAGCTGTGCCAAAGACACACCTGCCTCCTTTCCTGCTGCCTGCCCTCCACTGTCTGGCAGCTGAAGAGCTGAAGGCTCATTCCTGGAGGACATGGTGGAGGCGCATGGCATCGCCGCAGACAGGGCTGTGTGGGGAGATCAGAGCAACTCAGATAAAGATCACAGATATAGCTGGCTCCATTAACTTCCTTAAGCTTCTTCTAAAGACTGCTGGGTCTCTGTGGCTGTGTGTTTTTGGGCTGCACCACCATCTGGGACTGAGAAATTCAAGCATCCTCTCTCCTGGGAGTTGGGAGGAATACTTCTTGTTCGTGCTTGTGATTTTCCATGCACAAAAACCTTCTGGAGGAGGGGAAGCACAACTGCCAGGCCCACTGGCTGGGATGGGTTGTTTTACTCCTTTCAGCTTCCTCGTTGCCTCAGTTTCTGTGCCTGCAAAATGAGATTAATCATCTTTGTCCTGTAAGCTCTTTCCTGAAAGATGAAAGGGATAAGAGTGCAGAGAGGCATTGGTGCTGTAGTAACGTACCTGGTGTGCAGCAAGGATGCAGTTACTCACAGAAGCTGTACTGAGAAACAGGAGTAGATTCCCTGTGCTGCCAGGTGCTGGTTTTGTATCCATATCCTAAAAACTACCCTTTTTGCTCTCTTGCCCTAGGAAGACTGTCTTCTCCTGTGCAAACACACCTAAGTGCTTGGACGGGGAAGAATGGCCCACATCAGCATTCCTTACTATGTGATCTTTCTTTTGATCGGCCTTAATATTTCTTTACTTTCCTCATCTTGAGCACTCGGGGCTCTTCCCACCTGAACACTGTGAGCTGATCATGCAGAAGTGTTCATGCCCTTTATTCTGGCATGTCTTTACTTAAGCTACCAGAGTGAACACTTGCAGGTGACAGGAAAAAGGGAATACAATACCCGAGCCAGCAAAGGAGGCTTGGAGGAAGACAAATAGCCCCACTTGCTGTAATTCTGAATGCGCAGAGGCTGGTCTGTGTTAGGGCAGCATTACCTGGTGCTGGGGATCGAATTTTGTTTGCATTCTCCTTGGCAAGTGGAGCACACAAGCACACCAAAGGCAAGCCTCGAGAAGCCTCAGGAAACCCTGTTTTAATCAAAGGGCATTGGCTCAGGTCTGACTGCAGCATGTGACTTAGAGCAGGAAAGGCCAAGTCCAGCTGCACTGTGCACAGCCCCAAGATTTGCCTGTACTTGTACCTGGGCACAAGTTTCTGCTAACGTGAGCAACAGGGGGGTGATTAGTGATAGCAGCCTTTGGCTAGAGTCAAGTAGAACAAAACTCCAGGGTCTTCGTATGGATTATATGCAAACAGGGACATTTTCCTTAGCTTAGGAATTTGAAGCTAGGAACCTGCTTTAAAATCACTCACTCAACACACAGACAATTCAGCAACTTCAGCTATAAAAAACTTGGTTGAGAACTCCAAAACTGTGGCATAAGTCTTAGAAATTTGCTTGTGTGATGATTACAGGAGTGGCCAGATGGATGGACATCTTCTCCAATGTATTCCCTTCTAGAAGTCACAATTCTCCCATTATGACAACCATTTCCATAGCACTGCATAAATTAGAGTTAAAAGGATCTCATTTTGGGTGGTTTTCTTTGGAATTTCATTGAGGGAACAATTTATGGGTGACTCCATCTCACTTAACTCATCATACAATGCCCAGGTCCAAGGAGAAGACTCATATGCTGCTTGTGACAAGAATTTCATTGTGTTATTTACAGATGGCCAGGCACAGGAGCTCTTCTGTTATTTACTTCTAAACTTTGGGTCACTGCTTCCTCTTTGTAATCTTTACTAGGCTTAGCAATCATCATAAAATCACAGAATGGTTTTGGTTGGAAGGGACCTTAAAGACCATCCAGTTCCAACCCCCTGCCATGGACAGTGACACTTTCTCTTGCCCTGTCACTCCATGCTCTTATCCAAAGTCCCTTTCTCCTTTTTTGGAGCCCTTTTAGGTACTGGAAGGTGCTGGAAGGTCTCCCTGCAGACTTAAATCCTGTGCCACTAAGAGGAATAGTTATTAAAATCAATCATTGAATTATTATAGCCTTGACAACATGAATTATACTTGTGCATGGAACACCAGTGTCATATTTACATAAAAATGAATTGATGTTGTTTAAATTGTGTTGTTATTTACTGTGAGCAGTGATAATTGCTAAGCTGGGCTGAAGCTGTATGGGTCATTTTGAGCCTGGATTCTGGAGGAGATGAGCCTGCACGAGTGTATTATCTGTCTCATCATTTATCAGTCTCCTCTTAATAACTTTTGAAGGCATTGACTAATTTCATCTACGTTTGACACAGGGGCAGAGGTTTTTGTGGTAGGGAGATTAAGGGACAGAGGACAGAGGTACTTGGTGAGCTAGAGCTCATTAATTCCACTGCTCAAATAACAGCTTGTTTGGAATTAACCTCAGGAAATGCCCTTTCACTGGGCCTAAACCTTCCTGCAATTATATGGTGATCATTACAATGTTTTACTGAAATCCTGGTGTCATGGGTTTGTTTAAAACCGGGCAGAAACACCATTTAATGTAGCGGTTTCACATTCACCTGCTCGCCTGCTCACACCAGGAGAGAGTGTAGTGTAGTGGTTTTATGAGAATAAGGATTAAGAGAAATGCAAAACAGGCCTAAACTTCAAAGATAAAAATAGTTTATTAACAAAAGACAACAGAATCAAAATCAACCCCCAGGTGGTTTCTTCTTCCTCCCCCCAGCCCCTCACCCATGATGGTTCCTTTCTCCCACCTCATTTATCTTCCTTTACCACCATCCTTCTCACCAACAACACAGAGAAACAAACTTAGAAAACCCCTGGTCAATTTACCACTCTTGAAATAGGCTTTCATCAGTCCAATTGGAAGAAGAGTCTCTCTTGTCTCACCATGGAGATTTTTCCCACAAGACGCATAAGTCTCTTGTAGAATCCATATCACTGTGAACTCCCGCCCAGAAAGGATATTAGTTCA
>VZTR01030893.1:179606-249233 GCA_013400775.1 Chaetops frenatus
GGGGGGGGAGGGGGGAAAACCCGGCAGGGTCCCGGGGTCCCGGCCGCAGCCCCAGCACGGCCGCCAGGCCCTGGGGCCCGGAGTGGCCGGCCAGGGCCATGCCGGAGTTACCTTCCACGCGGGCGGAAATCGAAGAGAGCTTCCAACTTCCCGCTCCTAAAAAATGTAAGCTTCGCAAAGACGCCTCTAATTTCAAGTGGCTACATGAAGTGCCCATCTTAAAATTAGCCAATCCGTGGGCTCCTCACCTCTGCTGGAAACCGTGTCCCGGCGGAAGTAGGAAAACAAAGAAACCCCCCCAGGAAGGAGAAAAAAAAAAAGTTGTTGTCCTTTAAACCACAACACCTGGGAATCATTCCATTTCAGCTAGCTGGACAGGGATTTTTGTGTTTACCTTCCAAAGTATGTTTTCACTTACATGTTTGTTAAATTTTGAGAAACCAAATCAGATCAAAATTGATGAGCTGCTTTAGAGAGGAGGCACTTTGTTACAAGAGTTGTGCTCCAAGGTATTAGAGGAGGAAGAT
This sequence comes from Chaetops frenatus, assembly GCA_013400775.1. Taxonomy (NCBI): domain Eukaryota; kingdom Metazoa; phylum Chordata; class Aves; order Passeriformes; family Picathartidae; genus Chaetops; species Chaetops frenatus. The sequence continues at coordinate 180,134 of VZTR01030893.1, forward strand.
CAGGAAGGACTTCTAGTCTGGTCTTTAGGATAGTGCAGCCACACAAACTCAATTTTGTCTTTAGAAACTGCTGATCCTGAGTGCGGTTTGTAGTTAGACCGAACTTGTATAGGCCCCATCTCTCCAAGTTAAATCCAATATTCCTTTGTCAGTTTGGAAGGAGCAGGTATTCACAGAGCAGTGTTGCAGAGCTGTTCGCTGAAGTCACTGTCATGGCTGAGGCCGAGGGACCCAAGTGGCTGAGCTGTGGGATGGTGCCATCCATGCCCTGCCTTCCCAGGTGAGCAGACTGCGTGTAACCAGCCCTTCACAAGGCTGGGACAGGCCAGCTGAACTGAGATGCCTTTGAATGTGAGTAGAGGAGCCAGAATGCAGCACTTCATGTACAACTAAAGACTTATTTCTATGGAGCAAGGCTTCCAATAGTTTGCAGCTCCAAGGAGGAGGTTCAGATCGCATTGCAGGGCAGTTTCTCATCTCAGGACCATCCAGTTGTCCATGGCCAGAACCATGACAGCAGGCAATCAGGTGTCTAGACCTTTTCCCTTTCTGTAGCACTATAAATTCCCAAATAAAGATGCCAGCGCTGTGGCAGTCATGAAGTAGAAATTGAACAGAAGTAATGTGAAGTACTTGCTTTTGAATGCCAGCATCACACATTTGGAGTAGTTTCATTAAGTTTTTCTGTGAAGTCCAGTTAGTGTTTGTCACTGCACAAATATCAGGTGTATATCTGCAAAGGATAAGGCAGGGATTTAACTTCACATAGCAGGAGCAGTCCACTCTGGAGAGAGCACCACATCCTCCTGTGAGAGCAACAGAGTCAGTGCTCAGATGCTGCTTGTGCACAACTGCTCTCAAGGCAGGAGTCAAGTAAAATTTTTTTTATGATCCCACTGCAGATGAAGATGGATCTATATGGTCACTGCTTGCAAGCTTGTAGCCTCTCATTTCTTAGTCAAATCTGTGTAGCCTCTTTTCCTCCCACTAGATGTGGAAACTGCAATTCTTCTGTAGAATCCTTTATCTCTATGTCTGTACGTGTGTCAGATGAATAAGATAGTTTTGACCATAATAACTGTAGTGAATAAGATAACATCTCTAACAAAAATACTTTTTTCAAGTAAACTTCTGTGCACACACCTGACATAGGGCTAAATTGGTTTGTTAGGAAACTCATGATAGTTCCACTAAATAGTTCAAGTTGATTTTGTCCTTCCAAATTCAAAACATAAACTCACTTCACACTTTTGCTTTATTGCTGAGTGTCTTTGTCTCAATTTCCAATATAACCAGAAGTTTTCCTAGATGGAAATAGCATAAGACAAGAAAAGATTAAAAACAAGGCCAAATGACATAAGGGGAGGAAAGCAAAAGAGTGGAAAACGATCATTTAAAAAAAAAAGTTTATATTCCTTCCATAAAAATATTTCAACGAAGTGCTTTTCCTGTCACCAATAAGTTCCCCATAATGTGAGGCAGAAGGAGGGAAGAAGCATTTTATAGGTAAAAATCATGTAAAATAATTTTTGTAAGTAAAAATTATGTAAAATCTTAGTATTTATTATCTTGCTGCTGCTATTTTTGTGGGCTTCTCAAAGATGAGATTTGAATGGAGAATTGTAACTAAATGAAATGCTCCCAGAACTGAGCCTTTGCCTTGTACTTCTCATCAACCTAATTCCAAGGAGTGTGAAGTCTGTTATTTGACATTGCCTTGAAGGCAGATTTTTATGCCAAATTTGAAATAAAAGACAGTGATTTATATTTCCTCCTTTTCATTAGGAACAGGGAATGTGCAAATCAAACAGAACTTCCTGTTTCCAATCTTCCAGCAAGTGCATGTTTCAGTTTGTCTTCCTCTTCCATTGCAAAAGGGGAAAGAAAGATACACTTAAAAAAGGATGGATCCTTGCTTTCATACCATGTCTGCAAGAATAAGAATGAAACATGTCTGGACATGACAGGATCTTATTAACGGCTTTGATTCACAAATGGGAACACAGTGTATTGGGACAGCTGTTGTTATTCCTGCCCGAGCTCCCAGCTCCAGCCCTCAGAGGATCCCGCCTCCGCTGCAGGGGTGTCTCGGTGGGTCACAGAGCAGCTGAACTGCCACAGATTAGAACCAAACAAGTTAAAGTAGCACCCTACTGGTTTCACCGACTTCACAGTGTGACTAGGGGCACGGGACCTTCATTAGTGTCCGATCTGCAGCTCATGAATATCCCCCTCAGACTTCCAGTTGCCACAGCTGTTCCACTTACACCAGGTGAGCATTTGGTGCTGGGTGGCCCACCTGTGAGAAGCAGCATGAGGAACTCTGCAGAAATTAGTTGGTGTAACTCATAATGGAAGATGAGATTGTAAGAGAGTCAATGTTCTCAGCTTTCTGCTTCTTCTCCACTGTTGAAGGGACACCATTCATGCTAGGCCTTTATTTTAGAGTTGGGTTACCAGTTGTAGTTCTCCTGGATAAGGGCAAAGTGCTTGGACACTCAAGGTCTAAGATGAATAGCCTGGTTTTTGGAGTGCACAGAGACAGAAACATGAAGCATAATGGAGGGAGCAAGTCTTGCAAGAGAAAAGCAGTACCAAATGTGACCAGGCCTTGTGATCGTCACAGCCACAGAAGTGGTGGGATCTGTCTACAGAGAGTGTCCTGCAGCAACTGGGGATCAGCAGGGGCTCTTAGTGCTTTCAGGAGTCTTTCAGGAGGACCACAACTGATGGCCTCTTGGCTTTATTTCCTCTTGCAGCCATCCTTTGACACAATCCTGAACTGCAGAGTTTCTAAGGTGATGTGGCCAAGCCCTCTGGGATCCCTGCCAGGCAGTGGCCTTTGTGGCACGTCAAGTATCAGCTTGCAGTGGGTCCCACTGCAGCATGTCCCATGGTGCTCCTGTCCTCCACAGCGCCCTGGAGCAGGCGTGCCAGAGGCTGCCAGGCCCAGGATGCCTGCTGCTGCTTCGTGCCCTTCCCAAACTCCAGTGGGATGTCTGAGCTGCCCAGACAGCTCCCTGTCAGGCCGTGCATTTCTGTGCAGCCATCAGCAGTGGCATGGCTAATAGGCTGCTGTTTAAATGGCTGTAATTAGGCTTCAAAGTAACCATTATGATGAAAGGGGGAAATCTCACATTCCTCTCCACTCTATCATTTCAGGGTGTCTGGCAGCACCTCAGAAAGACAAAAGCACATCACTTGATACCACCAGAGCTACCCATTTGCAAGGAACGTCTCACCTTTGCTTTATAAAGACCTTTTTCTCCAGGAAAAAAAAAATGCATTCGCCTGTGAATTAAGTACTCTATTCTCTCCATTCCTGTGGATTTTTATCTACCCCATATGTAAGCACTTTGCAAATATTTGACTGGAAATTACCAGAGATAGGACAGGTTTGCCCTTGCTGCAGCAGGCAAGCCCCTACCGAGCAGCATAGGAACTGCAGGGATACATTTCAGGTTATCGTATCCTAGAATGAGTACAATGTTTACTGAGAGATTGCCTCTTCTATTTGCTCATTTGTCCACTACAAACTGTATTGGAATATCTGAAATGCTGGCATTTTCTTATTGCACTAGTCTTCTTTGTCCCATATTCCATGTTTCAGACAAACTGGGTTGTGCAGGAGGAACATTAAAGGTGATGCTGCTGATGTGAAATGCCAGCATGGCCTCAGCACTGTCTTATTCTGGAAAAGGACCTCTCCCTTACTGAGCCTCTCCATTCTGGGAGGAAAGCAGGTTTGGGAGTCCCAGGTGCAGTCCTCTGCACTGTGCTGTTTGTTCCAACTCCATTTTGGAGCATATTAGCAGTTTCCATCCTCCTCCTAATTCCACTGCCATAAAACATCCTTCTTACTCATGAAGCAGAATACCTAGATCCACCTTCTTGCCTCCTGGCTAATGACTGTCATTATCTGGCTAGACAAACTTGTCATGAGATTAGAATCTCCTCACAAAACAGGGTCATCTCAGGAAGTTCTTGCTATCTGGTTTTGTGTAAATCAGTCACCTCTGCAGCTAAACAGCAGCTTGGATTGTTGAGAATTCACATGCTTGCAGGAGGGGAGCAGAGGAGCATTTCCACGCAGGAGCTGCTTCAAAAGAAACTAGGCATTCCTACTGACATCAGTGGGGCAAAGCCTACACCCACTCTCTTGCACCTGCTTGAGGAGTTATCCTTTAAAGATACTGAAAAGAACTAACCACTTGCAGTAATTTCATTGCCTGGATGGATCATTGCTGTAATAAAGTCATTATATTCTACTTACTGTATTCTTCACCTCTGTGCTTGGGCAGTTCATCTCACCATAACTCCACAGCAAGCCTCAACATGGACAGAGTCAAGGAAGAAGTCACAAACCTGGCTGGTCATCTCTGTGTTTTTTAAGGCTTCAGATAATTCCAGCTGAAGATCCCAAACTAAAATAAATTCAACTGGCCATTTAAAACAGGAACTCAGCTGAGTGTTGTAGGCATTGGGTGGTTTGCCCTCAGCTCTGAGGGGCTTTTACGCAGAGGCTCTTGGGGCTGGCTGTTTCCATGCACAGGGAATTTAGGTCTCCTTGTGCTTAGGCAACTGAAGAGCCAAGCACCCGATGCCCTTCCTAAGTAGGCGAGCACAGCAGGAATCCTTCCTCTCATAAACCTCTGGTGACTTCACTTTGCACACTAGCCCACATAGGGCCTGCCATGCCAGAGAGCACTGTCACCAATGCACTAAATAACTGTATTGCATTTTAAAAGGGCCGTGGCATCAAGGAAACTTGTATTAGCTCACAGTGCTCCAAAACAGAAACATGCGCAGTTACGGATGACCATAACCCTGGCTACAGTTAAACAAAACACTCCCTTCCTCAACTATTGTGGCAACCTAAATTGCAGGTGGATCTGTCTGTCCATAGGCCTGCGATGCTCCAGTGATTCTCCTTCTCACTCTCGAGAGAGAAACACACAGTTGTACTGGAAGAAGGCTGCTCTGAGCCAGCTTTTGGTGTAAGCTCTTGCATTTTCCATGTGAATGTGTCTTGCGGCCTTGCTGCAATCCACTCTTCAAACGATACCTTGCAGACTAAACCAATGAGACAGTCCTTGAGCTTTTCTGTGCCCTCCACCCCTGTGATACCTGTGTATTTGGCAAGTCTTGCTGAAAAAGTCAGAGACGTGAAGACTAAACTGAGGCTGGTAACACTAAGCTTAAAAACAAACCCATTCCTTTGTTTTGGTGTCTGAGTTTCCTGTCTTCCTGCAGGAGCAGTGCAAGGCTGTGCAGATGACCGTTCAGAAAAAAGGTGTGTGCACATGTTCCAGTTGAGGAACCCTGAACAATTCTGGTTCCTTCCTTTGCACAGGAGAGCAGCCAGATCCTCAGGGAAGCAATTGGCTGCCCTAATCCTTCCTCTTCCTACAGTTTCCTGCTTCATTTACACACTATTGTCCAATTTCAGCAGATGTTGAAGCTGGGATGCTACAGACAATAGTGTTCTCCTCTGATTCATCCTTGGAGCAGGCCCTGTCCTGTGTAGGAAAGGAGACAGAAATACAGTATTATCTATGTGTGTAATGAGTCTGTTTCATAATACATTCACACAAGACAGCCAAATGAGGGCTGTATAGACATGCTATTTCCGAAGGGTACCCAAACAAGTGAAACTTCCTACTTGCTTTTTAAGGACAGACTTGTGAACCAGCCAGCTCTGGGGTGAATCTAGGGTGTGCTTGGCAGTCTGTACAGCTTGGGAGCAAGCACTGTGGGTGAGGGTGCTTGTGGCAAACTGCTGAGCCATTCCTCAAGTAGTCACACCTTTGTATGGCAATGTTGTGAATTGTCCCAGGGGGACAGAACTGAAAAAGCCTGGACACTCGTCAAAGGATCTGTCAGGATCAACTTGGTCAGTCCTAGAAAAGGCTTTTTCCAAACCACTGGTTCTTACATCTAGTCTGGATCATAGCAGCTGTAGCAGATCTTCCTCTGGGTTCATCTCAGTTTATATCACTTTTTCATACTGTTGTAACTGGTCTCCACTGCACTACCAAGTGTGCTGGTAAAACTGAGAGGGAGCAACATGTTCTAGGGAACAGGTGCTGGCTGCAAGAGTTGCCAGTCAGCCCTCAAGAAAATGTTCTTGCTGAGATGCAGACTGAGGCTTGAACTGCCTCTTGTTTCTGCTGAGAAAATGTTTATCTGCAGGCTGTTAAGCCAGTGGAAGCCACTTCTACATCTTTCTTCCCTGCTGAAGTGCTTCTGCTTTGGTGTCATCAGCTTTGTGAGATTTGAGAGGCTCAGGGTCACTCCCCAGGGCAACTTGTAAGAACAAGCTGTGCCGTATTCCCTCAAGCCAGGGCCACGTGCATCTGAAGTCTTACCCTCAGCTCGATATTAGTGGAGAGGAACAGTTAGATGGGAAGATACTTCCCTGAGAATGCTGTGTTTGTGAAAAGACCATGTTGGTCATATCTTGTAGTTAGCAGGGACTGTGCTGGCTGTCCTGCTCCTGGCAGCTCTGTTGGGCTGTGGAGGCAGAGAGGTAAAATTGACCACTAAACACCTAATGGGGAAGGGCAGCTCCAGCAGAAGAGTCCGAGGGGAATGAAAAAGAGCCAGTTTACAGCCCATTGATCTGGGCACCTGCCTGACATAAAGCACTGCTTCAAGTCCTGTTGGTTTTGGACCGGTTCAAGAGTCTCATTTCTCCCAGAGCCACCTCTCAGTGTCATGGAGCTGCTGGCCTCCCAGGCCATGGTGTCCTTCCTCTGTATGACCTCCAGCTCTTCTGTTGGTGCAGTGATACCATCAGGGGAGCAAGGGTTTCAGGGCTGGCTTCTGAAATGTGTTGCAACTCTTAGCACCTGTGGGCTGTCGGGGCAGCAAGAGCAGGTATTTCATCCTGATAGGGAGGGAGAGGCCCTTGAACAGTGCACCCAGGGAATGATTAAACAAAGATTGGGGATCTTTGCTTAGGCATGAGGGCAGACAAAACCTTGAACTTTGTTCTCCCATCCTCCTTTAGACTTCTGCTAGCAGCATCTTTTATTCCCTCTGATGTAGCTTAGGAGGGTGAAGGAGGTAGAGTAAGTGCCTGGTGCTCCAAGATGCTCCAAAGTGACCTTTGCCAGGAACCTCCAACCTGTCCAGTGGTCTCCATATTCTCTGTATTGTATCTTGTGATCCACACAGCTCTGTGACCATTTGGGAAGTCTGGTAGAGCATAAACAAAATATATTGTTATGCACAGCAACCAAAACCACCTGTCAGATCAACATGTAGATTTTGCCTTGAATATGTAGAATAAATTAGACATCAAACTTCTAGTGCTGGATGCACAGTACCCAGGTTATCCATGAAATTTCCTAGATATCCATAATAATTTTGGCTGTGACATAGCAATTAAGAGAAAAAGAGATCTGACATTACTTCATGTACACTTGTTTGTGCAGAAGTCTCTATTGGCCTTCCAGTGAAAACAAAGCAGTTTTTTGTGTTTGCACCTCACATGTTGTAGAGAAATCAATCATTTTAGGGTTTGCTTGTTTTGCTCAGCAAATGCAAAGTAAAAGCATTCTCTGATTCCCTCCTAACTTTTTGGCTAAGGAGGCTCATGCTCACCTGAGAGCCACGAGACCTTGACAGGAAGGTTGCACCCTTCATCTGCCTTTCTTCCTTCTCCATTGACTCTTGCTGAGGAATCACTGTCTTCTGCCAGGACCTTTTAGATTTGTGCTGGGAAGCAGCGCCCCAGCACAGCCAGCCTGGTACTGCATCCCCTGCTTTTCTTGTTTGTCCTCTGCACTAAAGTAGCTGCTTCCCCGAGAAAAATCTCTGTCCGTGTTTTCTCTGCTGACAGTGGGACCTTCTTGCCACAGTAGTAAGGTGACTGAACCCTGCTGAGTGGTGCAGGGCTGCCCTCGTGGCCACAAACCTCTTTCCAATGTGCTGATTGTAGACTTGTCCTTCAGCAGCTGAGGGACAGCTCCTCAGGAGTCCACTCCTCTCACTGATGAGGCTTCTCTGCTACATCGAGCTATTCAAGCAGGACAAGCGTTGCAGCTGGTCCTTCACAAAGCACCCGTGTCTGATTTGTGGCAAAAAGCTCGTCCCTCACCCCTATTTCTCTTTCTGCTGTGGTAAAAAATAGCATTGGTTTCCAGCACTGCCTCAGACAAAACAACAAAAAAGAAATTGTAAGATTGAGGGTCTTACAATGTTTCCTTGGTTTTGGCATGCTACTTCCTTCTCCTGTCTAGAGGATTTAGAGTTTTGCCCTGGGGCAAGAAATCTCCCTGTGCCCTTTCCTCCCTCTCTTATCGCTTCCTAAAAGCCAGGCCCATCTCTGCAAACCCATGGGACAGTGATGGGGAGCAAGGGATGGAGAAGAGTTAATGTCACTGACGTAAAACCAAAGTGTCTTTCAGTGTTTATTTAGTATTTCACAAACTATAAACCACTCCGTAGGGGTGCTGGAAACAGAGATAAATTAGTAGCTTGGCAAAGATCCTTGTTGGTTTTAGTGGGTCTGTGAGAACCCTCTTCTGCACAGGAAGCTGTGTTGCCACACAGCAGATTGCAGCTCTACCCTGGGTGGGACACAGCTGTCTTGTGTACCATGGATCATTTCTGGTAATGACCTCTTCAGTGCAGAGACAGTGGTCAAATGTTAATTAGTTTATGGATCCAGAACCAAGCACATTCTGATGCCATGGCCACGTGCCTTTCTAGTGATCTGCAGCACTTGAAATTCAAGATACAGTGAGGCACTAAGTTGAAAAGTAAAGAAGGATCCAATGATCAAAAACTTGGAACCCTTAGGAAACGCTTCTGGGGCTGAGCCCACCTGTTTGGGACAATGTATTCTCTCTATTTGTTGTCATTCCATGGTCCTACCAGGCTTTCTGGGACCTTGAAATCTGTTTTCTGGAGAAAAACATCTCATCACATCCTAAAACCTCATTGTTAACTCTTAAGTACAGTGAAATGTAGTTGCACCCTATGGCTGAAAGACAAAGAAAAGGAACCATCTCCTCAAGCCCAGGACTAATACAAAAAACATCTGTGGCCCAGAAAACGGTATATAGGTTTAAGAAAGGAGACTGGGAAGGTAGGAAAATAATTAGGAAAAAAGAGAAAACAGAAACAATAGCATTACTTTCACACCAGTATGTCCTCTAGACTTTGGTGCTCTGTCTTTGAATTCAGTGAGGTAGTTTTTGAACTAATTTATACTTTTGACTTTCACTTTGGACAGTGGCAGTTCGTTCCACAGGCAAATGGAGGACAAAAAAGGTGAAAAAGAATGCTGGCTGCAGCGAGATTATTCAGGCAGCAGCCCCAGAACACATCACTGGGTGAAACAGCTCTTCCATTTCACACCTGCAGTCTCATAAATACAATTATTTTTTGCCTACTTCTTGTATTACAGGCCTGTAAACTGAAAAATCATTCCTTCTTCACATTCTTTGCTTCACTGTAGATCTCCAGCATGTTCCCCTTCAATTGTCTTCTTTTCAAGTGAGAGGGGCCTCATCTCTCCTGCTGTTACAGCCATTTTAAATGTGTCACCTTAGAGTTCCGTGATTCTGAAGGGAAAAAAGAACAATGGGATGGGTAAGACTGCAAGTGGATTTCAGATAGTGCCACATTATTAAAGTACGTTGTGGCACAACTGTGTTTTCTTAATATGTTCTATAATCCTCCTGGCCTTTTTGGCCTCTGCAGGACACTGTAGGAGGAGGGAGACTTCTGCTGCATCCAGGCTGCACAGTTCTGGGAAGGTCGTTGGGGTTTACTGCCACAGTCTGATGAAACTGTAAAGGAAAAATAGGCAAAGCTTTGGCAGCTTGGAGAACAGCAGTGTCTAAGGGTGGAGAGAATTCTGCTCTAGGAAGACATTTTGGTGAGATTCACAAAGGGAACGAGTTAAAAACTAAATGAAGCCTCTTTGGTTTGGGCTAAGTTAGGGGCTGAACACAAGAGCTTGAACGGGAATCAAAAGCTGAAGTGTACCTTGGGCTCCTCCTTGAATAAAAGCTGCTATCCCAAATTGTCCTGTCTAGACTATTGCTGCCAGAGCACGGCTTGGGCCAAAGATTCAGGAGTCAGAAGTCTCAAATCAGAAGTTACATTTGCATTTCTTTGCTTGTAAATGAAGTGTATTTGATAGGAAATTTCTAGGACAATGAGCATGGCTGTCTTACAGCACAGTGTAACTAAACCTCATACTCAGAAATCACAAGTAGAGCCTTCAAAAAACTCTTAGGCTTGGTATAAACTTAATATAACATGGTAACTTAGACTAAGTATTTTGCACTGCATTTATTTGCTAATCATCCTTCAGAATTCAGGGGTCAGGCAGTTCAATATCTTTCTGAAACCCTGTAGGCTACCAAGGTATTTCCTTTCTCTTTCTTTCTTTAATATGAAAAGTGGTAGTCTCATATAATTGCTGCAGTTGTAGCTGTAAAAGGGAAGGATTGCACTACGAGCACTGTCACCATAGCCAGTGACACTACAGACTGTTTTCTGGGAAGTGCTGGACTAGGTCCTTCCTCAGCCTTCTGGGAAACACAAGTTGTTGATTCCTCTTTCTGGTTTTGTTTCATGAGACACTTAATTTGTGTCTGAAGCTTGTGTTTTCCGCCCACCCTGGAAACTGGAGATGTGGGGAGCAGCAATAGGCTCCAAGTAGGTAAGCAAACACTCCAGTCTATATTCACTAGTTTTGCCTTCTCTGGCACAACGATGGATTTTTTTCCTGAAGGCCGTGGCATCCCTTTAAGCTGCAATACTGATGTACTTTAAACAAGTTTTATTCCTGTCATTATGATATGACCCTTCAGCTCAATACCCAGGGCAAGCATGCATCTGTCTAGGGCTCCTTCTCTGGAGCAAATGAAGCTTCATCTGTGGCTCCATCTCTATCCCAGGGAGATGTCACCCTCTGGGAAGGACAGCTGAAGCTTCCCTAGTCATTCAGAAGCTGTCCTTTTGTTCCTTACCTCTCTCCAGCCGCACAGGATGAGGAGTTTGTTTCCAGTTCTGTAGCAGAGAGATTTTGAGGGGCACGAGGTGGGATGAATTCTTTTGTCACACATGCTCAGAATCCTCTACAAATGGGCAGAGTGAGAAACTCAGAACAAAACAATGGGCCTGAGGCTGATTTCTCTGCAGACAGACAGACAGATATAGCTGCAGTCTTGCAGGACAAAACTCTTCTCCCTGTCCTCTCAGTCAAACCCGAGCTTCCTCACTCAGCTCAAACTTTCCTTTGTACAGTCAGAGTGACCTCTCACCCGGGGCTTGCCTACCCAATTTGAAAGCCCTTTAATAATGGTAATCCATTATCCTACTTTGCACATCAAAACACGTGCAGGCTCCTCCCAAACAAGAGAACTTGGGAGATGAGCCCTGGGTAAAAAGCACAGCAATTTATACAAATCATGCTGTTCAAAGGTGTCATTTCTCTTTCTCCCTAGCAGAGGGAAAAGATTTCTTCCCATCCAGATGTTAGGGAAGCAGTGTTTATAATTAATCACTGCAGTATTAGGTTTATCCAGGCACAAGACTACTCTGCTGTGGATGTACCATGTACTAAGGGTGCAGCTGGCAAAGCCTCAGTTTGTCCCACTGCCTCTCCAAGACCAGGGCCTGCAGAGGGGTGCTGCATCAACATTTCCCTTGCTGCAGCATTGCCTGTGGTTGTCTGCACTGCATCATAGCACTTTGTAAGTGCTGCGTTTTGTTGCTCTCTGAAGGGAGCTCATGCTTCCTGTTATTATGGAGCATCTCACACAAGAAGTCTCTAATTTGAGCTGAGGATTGTCTGTGAGCTGAGGATTTGTCTGTGGCAAATTCTTCATGGAGAAAATGAAATAATTGTAATGTGTTCCAGCTTCTCTTAGAGGTGATGGCTTCTGGTATCCTTGTGAAGGGGACCAGTGAGTTTGTACACTTTGCAGTCCCTCATGAGCCACAAATAATGTTTATGAGAGCTCTTTCACTCCTGGGAGTGGAGGAGATGCAGGCAGAGCACACAGTGGATGTGCTGTACCCTGCCCAAGCCTGGGAAGGATTGTCACTGCAAACACGAGGGCCCTGCTGCACCGTCCCTCTTCAGGGCAGCAGGCCTCTTCCATTGACACAGCTCATCATTGCCACAGAGAACATGGCATCTTTTACATCTATGTAAACTCTGGTGTTAATGAATTCAGCAGCTTCCTCTTGAAAACCTTTATATTAGGTGACTTTCACACTACCCCCACAGAGGCCTGTTCCTTGAAGTCAATGGGAGATCTGGGTGTGGTGAAAAGTCAAGATCAGACCTGTAAATCAGATGATAAAGAGAAGTGAATCAGTAGGAAATACTTTTGGGGAGCAACATATTTCTCTCCCATCAATTGAAAGCACAGGGAATGGCCCAGAAAGAGCTTCCATCTGACACGTAAGGGACTGTATTTCAACAGCATAATGATCTAATAGGACTTTCTGGTAGGTTGAGGACATAAAAGCACACTTGTGCCAAATACATTGTTCAGGCCACCTAATAAAATCCACTTCTGAAGAAGGATATGCAAATCTGTGGGGTTCTTCCAAGGATTCATTGAGACCACTTGTGCAGTATTCACATACCCTGTGGCAGAGCCCAGTCCCCAGCAAACTGACGTGCTGTGCGCTATGGCCCAAAAACGTTTGATGTGGCTATTCAGACTCAGCCCTAGGGAATGTATTCTGCTGTGTCCAAATGTCTTAGGTACTCTGAAAGCCTCCCTTGTTCACTGGCTCCTCCTGAAACATCTGTGGCAGTTCACTGTGAAATTATGTGCCACTTCTGTCCTTTTGGTTGCTGAGTTTATTTAATTAATGTTATTCCAACTTTCTTCCTGACTTTCTTCTTCCTTCATTGTTTCATAAGCCAGTGGTACTTAGCCTTCTGTGGGTCATAAGTCATCAAAAGGTTGCTTCTGACATCATTGCAAATAAAATAAAAATGCATGAAAAAAAGCCCGTGCATGTGGAGAGCCCAAGTGGAGAGACAGAAAGGGCAAAGTGCCAGCAGCTGCAGCGCTCCTGGTGCCATGCTCAGGTGAACTGTGCTGGCACAGGGCGAGTCTCAGGCTTTGTCCCCAGAGATGGGGTGGGCTTCCGTAAAAACACTGATTGGGAAATGCAGTTGCCATTGCTGGACATCACCACTCCCATTGTCTGTGCTCACAGCATTTCCTGTGGTACTCCCTTGGCCCTGCACGGTGGCTCTGCTTCTGCCACCACCCCATCCTGGCACTTTCTGTGCTTCTGGGGCAGTGTTTGGGAGTTGAGTGTCTTTTTGTGAGCTGTTCCATCTTGTTGCTTCAATCACGAACAACAGAGCTAATAGAAGAACTTTTGAGCACTCTGCAGATGGAAGATGTCATGCTGGGAAAATCAATCCACAGATCTGCTCTTTGATGGAATCTAGCTGCAGGCAGATGCTTTCATGCGAAGCAGCATCTTCCCAGACAGATTATTTCCTTGCTCACATTGTGTACAGACGTGCAACTCCTGGCATAAACAGCTTTGTGCTGCAGCACTTTTCTAAACACAATTAGAATTCCTTTCTCATGCAGGCCCCGTCTCTTTAGGGGTGTTTTGGAATGGGCAAAAGAGGAAACAGACTGGCAGTGCATTTGACTAGGTAAATGGAGTCCCAGGAATAGCAAGTGACAGTGCACCAAGGGATCACAGGAGAGCTACAGTCACCCTTCAGCCAGCCTGGGCACAGTGCACAGTAAGGTAAAGGAGATGAGGGAGGAAATATCTGGCACGTCCAGTTGCTCAGAAGAAAAGGCAGGATGTTGGTCTGTCAGCATTTCCATCTCATTTCTTCAACATTTTTAAAGTGGAAAAAAAAAGGTACAGCTATCTCCATTGCAAGGAGCAAAATGATAAGGATCAGCTCGGAGCTCTGTTCAGACAGCTGTGCAGAAATGGTCTGGAGTTCTCAGCAGACAATGAGACACATTGGAACATGTTGTGATACTTTGTTCTATTACTCAGTATTGCATTTGTACCTAGAAACAGCACGGAACTCCCAACAGGCCAAGTGTCCCACATGCCAAACTCCAAAGAACCTCCATAAACAGAGAAACGGGTCCCTTTATCCTTACACTTCTCATATCACACATTGAAACCGCAATAAACCCAACCTGTGAACTTGTTACATTTTTATGAGCCTTCATTTGGGGCAGGTGTTTCTTTTTAGTGAGATTGTATGGTATCCAACAATTAAAACTAAAAATAGTAAATTGCCACCAAATCTAACCTTGCGTGACTCAGCTACTTTCTCCCAGGTCTATTTGTTTTTTAACTCATTGTCAATTATCGACTATTAACAGCCTTCCACAAGACAACTTCTAATCAGGTCCAGGGTGAGAACGGGAAAATGGGGTGGTGTGTGGAGGCTTGTGAACTTTGAGACCTGAGCTGACATGACCTCCTCTAGCACCTGCCCACACCTTCTGCTTTTGTAACCCCTTCCCTTCCACCCATAGTTGTCTTATACACACCTTGTGGCAATACAAGAAGTCATTTATTTACATGGAAAAGCAACACTGGAATAGTGCCAGTGTGTTCCGCCTTTGGTAGGAAAAGCAAGTGAGTTTTGTCCTTTAAAAAAAGTTATTTCTTTTTTTTTTTTAGCTTTTCTGTCTTATTTTAAACCTCATCACATGTTTTTCTCCCTCCCTTGCAACCCACAGCCCTAGAAGCTGGTTTTCACAGGAGGGGCCACTGTGCCTTTCCTGAGCTCTGGCTCTGCTGAGCCTGAGTGCTTGCTTTGCTACACATCATGTATGAGAGAGATGGCTAAAGAAGGACAGGCAGAGTGAAATTTCACTCAAAGCAGTTCCATTCAGCCATCCCCGGATTTCCCTGTAAGTCTTGCTAAAATTTACTATTTGGTAACTCTGGCTGTGGGGCACAGCACTATCTATCTATCTATCTATCTATCTATCTATCTATCTATCTATCTATCTATCTATCTATCTACCTACCTACCTATCTATCTATCTAATAGTCTGTCCATTTTTTCTACACAGCACTTCAGTGATTTCGTCATAACAGATTGGTCTCTTAATTGTTCCACTGTTCATTCTTCCAAAGTGCTTCAGATCTCAGAGTTAATGGCAGACAAAAGGAAGTGGGTGTGAAGTAGCTTATATGTGCACTGTGAAAACCTGTTGCCCTTTCTATTTATAGCCCTGCTTGAACTTTCATTCATTTAGTTGCTATTTTGGTATGACAAACATTCCATCTCCTGGGGAAAGTACGTTAGCAGTGCATGTGAGCAGGAGGGAAAACATATCGGTCATGCAGGCAAATATTGAATGGCCTAGAACCAGTGCTGTTCCCAGAAAGCATATAGAACCAAAGTGATACTGAAGGGAAGCTCACTCTTTCAGCTAACAGGCACAGCACTGCTTTGAGGTAAACTCAAACCTTTTATTGACTTCATATCTTTTATTCCATTTTAAATTAAAGGAATTGTTAATGTATCTGTTCTCAGTGGGATAGGTTTGATAAAGTGAACACCCTTGGTCACTTATCCCATGCTCTGCTTTCTGGGTAGAGAGCTGGCTGATGAACACTAGAAAACCTCAGGGGAGCTTGTTAGTGCTGGCCAAGGGGGTTTCCTTAGCTGGTCAATGTTTCCTCACATCTGTCTGTTACAGAAACTTTTTGTTCTCACCTCCTTTACTCTTTTCTCTCTAATTTGAGTTGTACCCACCAATACAGACTTTGTGCACACTCAAATGAACTCCTTTATGGATTTCACTGAAGTTTACCTGCTGAACTGATAAACAGTCTGGCCGTTGTCTTCAGTTAAAACAAATTGATGAAGGAAAATTCTGGACATGGTCGGGTGTAGCCTATACTTCGAGGTCTTCCATGAGGCACACGTGCAAGGAGGCAGAAGGAAGGTTCATTATGAATTGGGAGTGCTTGCTGTGACAACTTCAGTAATACTGCAGAGCAAGCTGGGAGAGGGAACTGTACACATGGGATCTCACCAGGGCTTGAAGTAAGCATCTCCAGAGAATGATTTGCTAGCCTAATCCCAGGGAATTAGTGAGAAACCAAGAGACTTGGCATGTGTCACTTACTATGTGACAAGTTACAGATAGAGATATTTAGAATGAGGACATTAGGCAAACAGATCCAGATACCTGAAGATCCTTTTCTTCCAGCAAGAATTAAGGGTCTTGCTATCTTTGAGGATCTGGCCCTTCTCCCACAGCTGGGAGACAACCAGACGTTCTAATGTAACTTCATGTCTCAAGTCATATTAGGCTCCCATGTATTTTTTGTGTGACAGCTGTTGTGGAGCTGTTAGAAAGGCTAAAAAAGAAAAGGAAAAAAAAATACAAGATTGCTTTCCTAATTTGTTACATTTACTGTCTCTCCCTTGGAGAACAGAGAAGTGACTAGGAAAACATATGCCTTAAGAACTTCCTGGATGGGAATGAAGGGTTTGATTCATTGCTAATAAAGAAAAGCAGAAGTTGTCATCCAGTTCACCCATTGAGGGGTTCCTTAAGGCTTTTGGGATAGGTACCAGCATCTGTTGCAAGCATCTTCCCTTCCTATGGGAGAGGCACCATATGCTGTGTTTTTCCCTCACGTAGTCCTGCCTACTCATACTGCTGGATCTTTGTTTACCAACGCTGTCTTTACAGGGTTGGTTTGACCACTTTAGCCAATGCTGCAGCCAACGCTGTAGCCAGTGCTGTAACAGGAGGGGCACTGGCTGCTGCTCAAGGTTCTCCCTCCAGCTTGGGGGAAACATTTACCTGAAATGTGAGCCCCGCCTCTGCAGCCAGGCACCTCTGGTCTTTATTTCAGTCAGGAATTTGCAGGACACGTGCTGGGCCTGTTGTATTAGCACCAGGCTGCTTGGTTTTGGAGCGTCACTGGCATGAGGATTTAGGTGCCCCTTCACCCGGCCCTTATCCCCAGCTCCTACTCACTGTCAGGTTCCTTGCCTCTGACTCCTGCCAAGTGGTCTCTGCACTTCAGCTGGGCCAGGGAGGAATCCACATCAAGAAACCCCCCTCACCCCTCCTATCTAACCCCGGGGTTTGGACTACAGCTGCCAAAATTTGCTAGTCAGTGAATTAAATAGCTACTATTGATACATGTTTTCTTCTGGTTAGGGATGCAAATTGAGAATTCTTGGCCTAGTCCTGATGGACACTGAGGACACAGATGGAAATGGTATTTACTTCAAGCTGTTTGGTGTTTAATAAAAAAATTAGTTGGATACACTGAGTGATTTTGACCCAGAGGAGCTGCTTTCTATTTAATATAGGGAAGGTATCCCAGTCATTGCTTGGGACAGAATGGATGTTCAGTTCCCATGACCACTGGAAACAGTGAAGCCACGAGTCTCATTTTGAAGAAAACGGAGAACCGGTTACTTTGACCTCCCTCTAACTGCATGTGAGTTTATCTGAAGAGGTGGAAGGTCTTCTACTAGATGGAATAATAAAAGAGAATTTCCTTGATCCTTCTCTGCATTTGTTTTGCAGAAGCAAAGAACTTTGCAAGCTGGTTGTTCAATGGGCATGGTGCTTTCCCTCCTTTTTGGGGTTAAGATCTGAGGGCAGCAGCAAGCGTTGAGGAGAGTCCTGTGACTATGAAGGAAGATGTGTGTATTGATACTGACATCTCCTCTGGCTTGAGCAATCCTGGACGTGGGGCGAGGTCATTCACACTTTCATGTGCTAGCCAGCAAGTTGGATTCTCACACCCTTATCTATTATACTGGCTAAGGCGTTGCTCTGTTTTCTCTTCTATCTGCATAACCAGGTGTTGAGCAACTGGAATGTCATTCCAGAAATTCTGACTGGCTTGGGTGTGTGCTCCTTGCAGGAATTACTTCTGGGAATCACTTTGGAGGGCCAAACAATCTGGTTTTCAAAAATTATGTTACTGTACAGTGTGAATTTAAATGAATTACATAATTTAGCCAAGCATGATTCCTCTTACTGCAGACTTCTCTGCCTGCTATTTCAGAGGATGATCCAGCTCCTAGGAGCTGTGTGCTATTTACATAGTTATAATGTTTATTCATACTGCCTACATGTGCCAGCAGGGAGTTAAGATTTATTTCATATTTTCTGTCTTTTCAAATTTGTAGCAGCATTCTTCATCCTCTCACAGCCCACATCTTCATAATTCAGCCTTGTCATTCATTTCACTCAGCTATGACCAGAACACATTCCCAAATGGAAGTGACACTGCAGCAGGCACAGAAGCTGGGAGGGAGCAACCTTCAATACAGCTAAACACTATTTTCTATGGCTCTGGGCAAAACTCTGGCCTCCAGAGCAAAAGGATGATCAGTGTGAAAACAGGAAGGCTTGGTGAGCTGGGAGGTGCCTCTTGATGAGCCCTGATCTCAGGGGGACACATGTGGGGGAATCCCCTGCCAAGGGCCACAGTCAGGGCAGGTTCTAGCCAGAGTGGAGGGCAGGATCAACCACACATCCCTCTGGACACCACAATGGTATCAGAGCCCCCCAGACAGGGGGAAGGTAGGGAGCATCCTCCAGCAGCTAAGTCTGTGTTGTTTGTTTGTTGTTGCTGCATCATGTCGAGTTGGCATAGTCAGCTCAAGGGTCCGGACACAGAGAAGTGTCTCTTGAGGGAATTACTCACCACACTTTTGCTGGCAGGGAGCAGGCAGTAGAAAGCTGTTTGCTGTAGAAACTAAGGGCTAAGTCCTGGTTGTACTTATGGAGCTCCATTGGCTGTTATCTGATGGCTCTAGGATACAGCAGGCCTTGGATTTTAAATATGGTCCAAAGCTTTTTTATCTAAAGACAGTCAAGGACATTTAAATGACAGAAGAGGAGAAGCAGGGCCTTAAGAGGCATAGTA
The DNA here is from genome assembly GCA_013400775.1 of Chaetops frenatus. Lineage (NCBI taxonomy): Eukaryota > Metazoa > Chordata > Aves > Passeriformes > Picathartidae > Chaetops > Chaetops frenatus. Next base: position 199,046 of record VZTR01030893.1, read on the forward strand.
AGGAGTTAATATTCTCATAGCGAGCCAGCTACAGATGAGACAGCTACTCTGAGTCATGGGAAGTGACCAAAGCTGCAGAATATGAAAGAAGTCAATTCTGCACCTGTGTGCAACACACCAGGCTGTAGCAGTTTTTGTAAAGGTTGAGATTTCCATTGTTATCTCAGAGCTTCAGGGCTTCCTGAGGGTTTGAAGACAGTGTGTCATCCTTGATGCTTGAGCTCCCTTTCAGTTAGGTGCAGTGACTGACCAAGGCCCCTCTGGACATCTCCTGGGGTTTTGCTCCTGAGGTTTTGCACAGAGAGCAATGACAAGGTGAGCTCACACCTCCTTCCAGACCATGGCCACTCATGCAGTGTTTAAGCAGAGAATTATGCTAGAATTAGCAGCACAACTTTCTGATCTTGGAAATTTGGCCTCTCCAGAACATTTATAATCAAAGATAAATTCAGCCGGGATGGTAAGGAAAGCTGCCCATTAGAAACTTTGCCTGGCAATTGTACCTTGTGTAGCTGGGATATGTTCTTAGCTCGCTGTACAAACACATTTCAGCTGTGCGTTATGCAACTGCTATTAGCATTAATGAGTTACAAGGCTCATATACTGATACTGTTCCTAGAAACAGGCTGCCCAGGGATGCACTCCTTTGGGTTAGTTTGGGGAGTTAGATGGAGCAGAGGGGCCCTGTGTACTTTGGTCCTCTATTGGATAGCTGGATCCAAACCCAGACAAGGGTCTTCAGCTCTGGATTTCAAAAGTTAAAAAAACAAAAGCTGCCTCTAGGGTCAAATTTGGATTCTGGTTAGGAATAATGTCTCCCAAATGCTTGTGAGTTTGATATACAGCCTGATATAAGGACTGAGGTGACAAAAGCAACTATTTAAAACCCACTAAAAAAAAATCAAAATAAAAATCAAAATAAAATTTATCCCCAGACCATGAAGATAACCTACCATGGAAATCTCATTAAATTCTTATTTTGAGCAAGATGAAAATAACTGTCAAATGCTAACATTTCTGATGCTGGTGCATAGAAAATACACTTGTAAGAAAAAGGCAGAAAGATCTGCAGGGGCTGTGAGTGCATCTTTATCCATCCCTAATAGATCACTGAAGTCAAGAAATTGGCATTGGTTTCTAGTGACTGAATTTCTTACTTGTTTTTGGGCTAGCAAAGTAAACCCCAATTTTCTGGGGCTGACAGGAATGAAGTTTGGGTCTCAGGTTTGTGTTGTCTCTCCAGAGGCTATGCTTGCTCTCACCAAGGACTATTTGCATGTCCAGACTAGGCAGCAGTGCAGCCATGGGCTTAGCACACAAACTGGTAATGACTTTGGTAGTGCAAAATGCAAACCCCCTCAATTACCTGCCGAAAATCTTGCCCAAGGCTTGAGATTTGTGATCTGCTTGGATGTGGCACTTCCTATCATGTTCCCTGGCAGTTGTGCAGGACTTCTTTGGGAGCCTGGAGGAAGACAGGGAGAATTTGGTGGGTGCAGTTGAAAGGCAGCCGGATCAAAGGCCGGTGATTAGCATCAGGACAGGGTGTCTGAGCTCAGCCTTGCCCTGGGTGGCACCCAGAGGTGGGTCACTCCTTTGTTTGCACAAAGCCTCCCGTGAGGGGCAGCCTGTGCGTGGGGCACATATTTAACAGGCACAGGTGGGAGCCCAGGCCAGCCATGTGGCTGGGACCAGCAAGATGCCACTAGAGATTCCCAGGATGCTCTTGGCCAAACACAAGGCCTGAACGACTGGTGCGAGGTGGGCAGGTAACCAGGAAATAAAAGCCAGAGTTCTCAAGCACGTAAACAGAAGAAACCACAGAACAGCCACACTTGCTCTGGAAAATGGATCTGCACTTTTGGGGCCAACAGCTGGCCAGATGCTCAAGCTTGAAAAGCAGTGACTCAAAGCCAGTACCAGCCTAGGATCTGCTGTCTTGCACTGAAAAGCCACAACATCCTCAAAGCTGTCAGAGAGAGGTGTTGAGGGGAAGATTGCCCTGTTGTCTGCATGCCAGGCTGCAGAGCTGAGCCTAATGCTGATCTGTGGATATGGATCAGGAAGAGCTTGGGTAGAGTAAACTATTATTCCAGAGTAAACTGGGAACAAGGAAGAAGTCTGCAGACTTCATTCACATGTTCTCATTGTGTTTTGCAAGCCTGAGCATTCCTGTTTCTTAGCCAGACAGCAGAAGCCCATTTAGCTGTGTACACATAACTTGGTCTGTGCCACCCAAGGACCCTGGGCTGGTTTGGGATGTCTATAGAGATTTAAGGATGAAGGAATAGCCAGATGAGCCTTTCAAGCATCAGAGCAAGGTAGGCACTCAGGGGTTCAGGAAGGGCTGTCTGCCACATCATGCTGTGGGAGGCGGTGCTTAGAGGAGGCTCCCTGAGTATATCCACTGCTTCTTGCCTGTTCCCCTTGGGTTAGGAGAAACATCTTTCAAAAGCCATGGCCCCCCAGGTCTGCCTTTCTCCAATTACCTCCTTTAGGTCCTGTAGTGATAGTAGTCTTTTCCAGGCAGATATTTAGCTTTTATTATAAATGTGTTGTCAGCCTTAGCCACATTCTGTCACTGTTGGTGTCACCGACTGCTCTGCTTTAGGGGGGTCAGGGCTGGACCTCTGCAAGGATGGAGGGAGCTCTGCCCTTCATCATCACCTTCCCCAAAGCTGATCACCAAAGCATTTAGTGGACTCCCAACGATTTCCACACCTGGCACTTGCTGTGAAAAGCCTATTCTGAGTTGCAGCTTTGAGTTTTTCAACCTGTGGTGGCAATACAGGGATCCCATGCAAGTCCTACCACCCCTATTAACTTCAGGCAGCTCTTCACAGAAGTCTCTTCCCTAAACCTTGCCCATTGCTTGAATTTATAGTCTAGTAGTATCACCATTTTGGTGATTTTGCCTGAGCAAAGGCCCTGGCTTAAAAAAGAAATGGCCTGTGACTAAGCAATCAGCTGCAATTTTGGTGTGAAGGTATTTTAAAGATTAGGACATGTTTGACTACATGGAACAAAGACAAATGTCTCCTCACTCATGGGCTTAGCACTTACAGAACTGCATGTGGCAAATTCTCTTGCTTTGTGTCTCTTGTTTTCTCTTTCATGGTAATAACTGGGCATAAGCTTGTGGGTTTCCTTGTTTGTTTTTAAAAGCAGTGGATGGAGTTGGCAAAGGTTTTCAATTTAGGAGGTCTGAGCCTATTGGTTTAGCTCTGAATAAGGGGATTATAGAGTCAGAAACATGGGGAAACCCTGGTCTGGTAGATCTTGTACACATTCCTTCAGACTTGTTTTGGCATCTCTCCAAAACCAATGGTAATTTATGTAAGATGACCTGAGAGAATGACAGGAGTGTGAGTATACATTTGCCTTTGGGTAAGAGGGGCAAATATGCTTGCTATTTTGTTCAAGCTCACTCAAGGGGAGAAAAAAAAAGGCAGGCAGGCGTAATGCCGAATACTAAGGCAGGTGTTGTCAGGATCCACTGAGGAAACCAGGATGCTTTCTCATATTAGCAGTGGCTCCTCCTCTCATTTTCACAAGAAAAGTTAAAAAAAATTCAGCTTGATAGTGCCTGAAACTATAAGAGCTTTAGGAAAGCAGTCCAGTATCATACTCAAAACTACAGTGCTTAGGAACACCTTGGGTTTGCAGGGATGCAAAGGCCGAGGCTAGGATCAGCTAGGCCATTCCAGCTGTACCACATGAAGAGGCTCCTGCCCCTGTCAGTCAGCCCTGTCCTACTCAGGTGGAGGATGCTGGTCCTCACCAAACTGTTCCCTTGGGGCTGGTCCCTGTTCTTAGCTCTAGGAGGAGGCAGGCTGAAACCAGCAATTTCACTGACGGTCAGGAGCCTGTCTCACCTCTTCTGTGGTCAGATCCCACTCCCCTAGTTTCTCCTTCCGCCTTCCTCAAAGAGTGAATGCTGACTTGCATGGTGAAGGTGTTCCCCTCTTTGTGGGCTTGTGACTTATATGCCACATAAAGCTCTTCTAGGTTCTGTTTTCTGCCCAAACAGTCCCTGTCCCCAAACACAACTGTCATGCGTTCCATTTTCATCCCTGTACCAAATTTACCCCCTAAAAAATAGGGAAAGACTAAAGACTATACTGCTCCCTCCTCTTGCTTACCCTATGAATGAGTGATCTGCTGATCCAAACCTCTTCCAAATTGCCAAACCCATTCATTTTATCTTTCTAATTGCATTGGTTGTGCATGAAGATCCTTTGGAGCACACTGGAGTCAGAGATGCTGGCAGTACCTCCTGGGCTGTCAACTGCAGCCAGCCCACCGTTGTCCAGGAGGTCCGTGTCCTCTGTGCCCAGTAATCTCCCAGCACTTTTCACAGTGACAGATCTCTGCAAAGCCAAGGTGAAGACTGCCACCTACTGAGTCCCCAGAGCTTGCTCCGGGGACACCTGACTGTGCCTCTGATGTTTCCCAGCTGGCACACTGCTGGAGGGGAGGATCTCAGTCAGGGTCCCTTAGAGCTGAAGTTTTCACAAGCAGCATCAATCTCTCACACTGTATTCATATTTAGACATATTGCTTTTGGATAGCGGGACTTTGGGATGAGTTTGCTCCATGCAGTGTTTTTATTTAAGGAAGAATCGCCTTCAAAAGCACCCCAAGGATGTTTCTCTATATTACTTGTTCGTAGCATGGGCCTCCCCCAGGAGCTATTGAAAACTGCCGCTGCTGGGAACAGCTAAATTGGGTTTGGGTGGGTAAATATGAGGTGGGTGAACATGGTGTTAATTTCTACAGATAATTCAATCTTCAGAGCCCACTGAAGTAAAAAAGTCTTCAAGGGATCAACTGACTGTGTTTAGCAGCAGAGATTTGACAACAGAAGTCTCTAATAGGAGTGGTTCTAGAGGCCAGATTTACTAGAATCAAATTCTTAAAGCAATTAAGATCCGATTGTATAATGAATGAATTGGAGATCACCACAAAGCTGCGAGTTTCCCACCCTTGATTCAAGTGGGATCATCTCATTTAGGCATCTGTTGCAAGTGCAATTTATCGTGCTGTTGCTGGGAGGATTATGGTAAGGGAACAAAGCTGCAGAGTTAATTAATTAATGGAAGTCGGCAGTGGGTGGGGAGGTTCGGAGGCCACAGGGTTCCCTGTCTACCTTTCACAGGGCTCTTGCTGCTCTGGAATGTGCTCGTGGCTGCTGCTGTGAGGTAGGATCAGCTTTGATGTGCAGTCACAGGCCTGCTCACAGCCAGTGGGTGTGTTAGCGCTCCCGTCAGGCTTGATGGCAGGAGCAATTAAACCTCGTTTCTGTAGGAGAGAGCCTCGGAACAAGAGAAGCCAACACCCTAAAATCTGCATGACATGGCCTGCACTGGGCTCATGGGGTGGCTGGAAGGGTCTTGGTCTGCAGCTCACATTTGCTGGGGGAAAACACACCACTGCTCTTTGTATTAAGACAAGGTGTTCAGGAAAAGGTGGTTTCCCTTGTTCTATCCAGTGCCTGTTTTTAACCAATAATTGAGTATACCCAGATGAGTTTTGGATTTCGATGAATGGGAAGTTTAGTCTGACTACCTGCTGACACAGGCAAGGCTACAGAGCTCTGAGTGACAGCACTGAAAGGGAATGGTAGTGAGGGACTGCCTTCAAAAACTTCAAACATGTCCTTTTATCGAGGCATCATTCAGCAAGTTGCTACAGGTGTAAGTTATCATTTGAATACCAAGCACATTCCAATAACTGCCTCTGAAACCGGGAGAATACATTTCTCAATATTTGTCAGTATTACATCCTTACCCGTTTGAACAGATGGGAGAACTTTTTTTCTTAGCAGAGATGATAGCCCTGGGGTCCTCAGCAAGTTCAGGGAACTAGCAGCAGTGTCTAGCAAGAAGAGCTCAGCATTTAAATATGTGCCTAGTTGTTTAGAAAAAGAAACATGGAATATTTGCAAAAGCTCCAGCAGTCCAGTGAGGAGTCTGGAGTTCCAGAGGCAGAGGGGAGCCATGGGATGCTTCCACACATATGCATATGGACTGGTTTACTCCCTGCTGCCTTCCAGAACAGTCTGCTTGGATTCAAACCTGAACTGACCAGAGAGGGAACCACGTTGGATGGAACTGCAAGAGCACTGCAAGCTCACCCCAGAGAGCCTGCAGGCTCCAGTTCTATACACCAATCCAGAGGAAACCTGGGATGACGAGTTCCTGAGGAGCAAGTCCTTTAAACAGGCATCGAGGGGACAGACAGACAGAAGAGAGCAGATAAGAAAACTGTAGGATGAAGCCTTTCTAAAGCTCAAGCCCATGCTTCCTTCATTCTTGCTCTGATCCCAGTGTTTATGCAAACAGTCTGATAAGCCTCAAGAAGCTGAACCAGTTGGCTGTTGCCATAAGCATCTGTCAGCGCCCTGTCTGAGGGCACCACTGCTCTGGCAGGGGGGAAGGTCAGTGTGAAACCAAGGGCTGCTGTCACACTCCCGGCCTGTGTCTGCAGCACAAACCACAGTCAAAGCCAGTGGAACTTTTCTGGTCATCTCTTTTATTTACAAGGCTCAGGCAGCTCATCTCAGCTGCAAAGCGCTGCTGAAAGAGGTCAAGACAGCATTTAGCTACATCTTTATGTTATGGACCACAACAGACATGTGAAAAATAAATGACTCCAAATACTGCCAAACTAGCAACAATCCTGGAAGTTCTTAGTTTAATATATTGGAAAAATTCGCATGGATTGTGCATCCATATAGTTAATGCTATGCCAAATATTTTATCTCCTACCCCACTTAAATGTTAGTGATTCCTGGAATAAAGCTGCCTGCTCATCTCAGCAAAGCCATTTCAAACATGGCCAATGAGTCGTGGGCATCCAAGGCCTGTGAAGCCCTGGCCGACATCCTCCAGCTCTAGAAGGAGACTGGTGTGAGGCACTTCACCCAAGCAGCATTCGCTCTCCAGTGCTTGTCTGGAGGAGGTATGGGAGCCTTGCTTGTTCCTTGTAACATACATGGAAAACCTTCAAGAAACCATGGGAAACCTTGAGCTTGCCGCTAGAGGCAATTTTTCTGGCTCCTGTCTGTTCTTCTCCTTCCGATATATGAATAGCAGAAATCAGCAGCATTCAAACTATGCATTTGGTGGGCGTAAAAGAATGACTCATTAGCTTAATGGAGAGTTATCTGGGCAATAAATGCATGAATAAGGATTGTGACAGTGAGTCACTGTTTGATTGTATGCCTCGGTGGAACAGATGCAGGTACCATTTTGCTGGGGATTGGTGTAGGGCAGAGTTCAAGATGGGTTCAGGGGAGGTAGGATGCTTCTTTCAGAGCTTAACTAAAGACCTTGAACTGTAAGAGTTGTGCAGCCACAGGTGCCCTCGTGCATTCCTAGGCTGTGCCCCTCATGCCTGTGGCACCACTGCACCCATATCTGAGGGAAAGGTGCATATGGTCTTTGAGGGGATCCTGGCCAAGGATCTTCACCTGGGGGTTAAAACTGGCATTTTGGTTCAGGGGGACCTTTTGTTACTCATCTTGAGCAACTGTTAACTCTACATCACAGCCTGGGTAGGGCTTTTGAGGCGACCCACAGTTTTGATGACTGTTCTGAGGAAGAGGTTTGGAGAGGAGGACCATGTGTGCCTGCCACGGTGCCTCAGTTGAAATGTTTAGCAGTCATAAGATCCTAAGTCATTAGTTGCTCTTTAAAGCTCTGGCCTGGAATTTCTGATGCATGGTAGATGCCAGAAAGTGAAGTTGTTCTTTTGATCAAATGAATCCTCCCGGTGTGTGAGGGAGATACAAACTTCATTGACACCATTACACAACAAACATTTGCAGCTGGTTTGGGGAGAAGAGTCTCCACCCTGAAGTATGGTCTGTACCACTGCTCTGCTCACGTTTTTCTAGGGACTGAACTGGATTTGCAGCGCTTCTCTATGTGAGGCCGTACAGTAGTAGGGACTGCAGATGACGTGGCTGAGTTTGTGGGCCATCTGAAAAGAGGGCAACCAAACCTGGTGATGCAGATGTGGATGTAGCACTTCACTCCTATAAGGTTACGGATATTTCTTCCCTCAATCTTACAGGTGACTGCTATGGCCCCATGTGTGGCCAGTACCGGGGTGGCTGGGGTGTCTCCTACACTGGTGATGTTATCCAGAATCACTGTGCTCCCCACATTAACCCTGTATCATTTATGGAGATCCTTCCCATCGTCCTCATTGGTGCAGCGACATCATCTTGGGGGATGATCTTCCCCCAAAGCTCCGACCTACTTGAATCCCAGCAGGGAATAAACAGGCAGCACAATCCCCGTGCAACTCTGAGCACAGGTGTTTGATGTGGCTCACTTCCCCAGGACCAGCCAAATTCCCACCCGCCACAGCATTGGAGTAACAGGACAAACAAGCAGTACCTACATGGCAACCCTGCCAGGTGTTTTGACACCAGGGAGTTGGGGGAGTTCACAGTGGAAAAACAAACAGCAGCTATTGAAAAAAATACTTTTACTCCCTAACAGCTCTGGAAAAGGCAACAGACTGTCAGTCCAAAGGGCCACAAGAGTATTAGGCCTTGGTAATTGTATGAAATCATATGGCTTCCTGAAGACAGAACACAGCAATCTAGGGGCACATTGCTCAACCCTCTTGGCATCCTTCTAGATCTGGAGTGGCTCCTTTTCTAGGGCAGACCTGCCGAGAGTATCTAGCAAGGAAATGGCCAAGCTAATATGGTTTGTTGGAGTGAATGCCTTCAATCCAACCTCAAAATGCAGGTCAGTATCTACATACATCAGTGCTGTAAATTGTGGTGTTAGTGTAAATATCTAGTGAGTAAACTTTGCATACAGTCTGATTTTTCCCCTCTGTGCCACATCCATGCAACATCCAGTGAGATCAGGGAGCACTTTTAAAGGACTTAATAAGTATTTTTGTGTAGGAATACAGGACAGGAAAGTAATTCAGTCTAGGCACTGGCATGGCAAACTAATACCTTATATAATCCAGTTAATTCATTTATCACACTCCAGTTTAAATCCACTTAGTTTTCCTGCCCCAGCTTCACTGGCTGAAGGATCACATCAGGATGTCAGTGTGCATCCCTGCTGAGTGCCTGCACACCTCTTACTCTCTGTTGGACTGGGTTTGGACACAAGTTTGGTCTTTAACACATCACCTTGCTGGTTTATTGGACTCAGAACCCCTGTAATAGTACTGTTCTCCTCTCCAGATGTGATTTTCTAGCTGCTTTGTGTCCGTCTTTCATGATGGTCCCTTGTCCCCTTTGTTTGGCAGATCATGAGCATATTGTCTGTAAGGTGCTTGGTCCTGAAAAACACAAAGGACATTAAATGCTCTTTTTTTTTTTTTTTCCTGCAATTATTTGGGAAGGTTTCTTTTTTGTTGTTTTTTTGCTGCTGGTGGTTTTTTACTTGTCTTTATGTACTACAAGAGATGTTGTGGTTTGTCATTGTAGGATCTTGTTTCTCTCTTCTCAAAGAAACAGTGATAACATCAGCAGACTGCTAGGGAACAACAGCATTTGATGTCTGCCACAGGGTTGGTTGTGTGTCAGGGTACAGCTCTCCTGGAAGTCCGTACAGAGGTCCCCACTCCTCTCCATGAGGATCAGACCAGGTGTTTTGTTCTTTTCTGAAAGACCGGGACCAAGGAGTGTTTAATGTGAAGAACAAGCAACACAGACAAGTCATTTGTTTGTGCACAAAGCTGCAAATCAGACACGTGATGGCAGAGGTAATTATGGGTTCAGATCCAGATGCTATTCAAGTGGGCATTTTCCACTCAGGTTAAGACATCCCTTGTGATCCAGCCTGAGTCCAGCAGACAAAGTCCCATCCACAAGTCCATTTCATTCACCCCTCTGCCCTTTCCCGCCTGCCATGGAGAGGCCAGGAGGAGAGGGAGAGGGAGAGGGAGAGGGTGAGGGTGAGGGAGAGGGAGAACCACTGCTTGTGCTGCAAGCATGTCCCAAAATCTATAGCCAAACCCAATAACTTCAGGCTTCTCTTGGTGTCAGTCAGGCCCCTCTCCTCTGAGGTTGGTGGGCACACATCAGCCCTACAGTAGCAGATGTAAAACAAAAATCAGGGCCCAACTTTGAGTATCAGGGCCCTTCCCAGAGAAAAAAAAAAGAAAGAGCTCTCCCAGTGCTACGCCCTTCCTTTCCAACCTCCCCTAAAACCAGGTTACGCAATTCCAATATGATTTACCTCACAGCTGCCACTTCGAAATGCTTTCCTCCTGTCATCCTTGTCTACCCCTCACTATTAACCGCTCTGTCACATGCCTTGCATGGCATGACTTAATCATTTGAGACTTTGGACTCGATTTACATATATAAACAAATAAAAAAAAATGCACATCTGCCGCTGCTGTGGCCAGCTGGCAACTGCCTGAGCAGTAGCTGCATTCCTAGATTATGAGACTGAACAGGGACACAGAGGCGACTTGCATGAAGTGCTCGTCGCTGAGAGCCATTGGAAGCAACCAGTGCCTTTGCTCCCTGTGGGCCTGCTCCCACGGAGATCCAAATCTAGCCAGGTCTGCACCTTCTTGTGCAAGAAGCTTGCATCTGCTTCAGCACATGGCCCAGGAAATCCAGCCAGTAGTGAGGGAGTGGTTGGGAACCTCCATGCAGGAGCTGAGATGCAGATATATCCTGGTTGTACACACAGGCAGCACACCAGGCCTGGTCCTGAAACATCTCTGTCTCCATCCGATAGCTTGCAATGGGAAAGGAGAACTGCAAGGGCAGGATGAAGGAACAGATTGATGTCAAACCCTGACTTCCTTTAAGTAATCACCAAACCTCCCTTTGCCTGCTGCATGTGAGCAAAAGCCTCAGCTCTGTTGTCTTTATAGTATGAGCTAGGTGCAGTTGTGGCCCAGAAGGCCTGCTTTGTCGCTAGCACGTAACCTGCTGGAGCGTGACACCTCAGCTGGAAGGCCCCATAGAGCTTGTTACCACCATGGGCACTGTCAAACATCCTGACATTTTAGTTTTATGTGAAAATGTCAAAGCTTTGCTCCTGTCTTGAAAATTTTGGCAAAAATAGTTCCTGATATTACAGACCCCAGCTGAAGGTGACTCAGAGAAACCCAAAAATCTCTGGATAGCTATTGCCCTGACAAAATCCAGGTATTTCTTCCTTTAAGTCCTAAGGGAAAGAAAAATATAGTCAAAGCCCAGCTTTGTCTCAAGGGCACATTAAATGCTCAGCCCTTATTGTTGAGGGATTTTGGGTAGGACATGTGAGGAACTAAGATTACCAAGTGATTGAACATGCTTTTAAGAGTTAACATTTCTTGGCATTGTGTGAAAAGCATTGGTAGCTCCTGTGGCAGGAATGAGAGTGCCCACATGTTTTAAGTGAGGCATGTGTTTAAACACTTGAGTCAATGAAAACTCCAGGGCAGCACAAGTTTCATTAATAATAATCCAATGTTTCACCCCAGGATACTGTAATTGTTCCTCATTGGGATCCCAGGAACAGAAGATTGACCTTTTAAGAAGCTCAAATGATAACATTCAAAGCACTACCCAAAATGATAATGAATTGCCTGTTCATCTTGTAGACTTTGACGATAGCAACCAAAACACGTGCATGTTGAGCAGCTGCCTTGGGGGGCAGACTTCCCCTGGATTAAAACCAATTTTTGGATAAAATTTATCACAGTTTAGTATTCATGATACCTCGCTTTTCCAGTTCAATATTCCCAAGACCCTTGGGAACTTTGCAACCCAATGATTAAGCCTCTCTGCTCTATTGGGAAATAAGCAGGTAGGAACAGCACAGCATCTCAGCATAAGCAAGGAAAAACCCAGATGATTGATGTGATTTGGGAAATCCCATGTTTAGATGGCTTTGGTGTGTAGTCCCAGGAGGCAGCTTGAAACTTTATCCAACATAGGCCTCCTTGCCACGTGATAACTCTGCAGGAGGCACTGCCTGTGGAATTAAAACAGCAGATTAAAGCAACAGAGATCAGCCAGAGAGATCAAGACTGTCTCAGAGACACATGAGGAACACTTTGTAAATCAGGATTTGTTCTCTTCACCTAACCCGTAGCCAGCCTGGCCTTCTCTCCACACTCTGCCGCTTGTGACTCAAACACCTTTAGCCAGGAACCATGCAGGAAAGATGTCTGGAGCCAGTGTGCAACCACACAGGAGACCAGCACGTGGAATCAACAGAGAACTCACCATAACAACAAGAGAACACTTGGTGTGGTAACAACTGGAGCTTAGCATCTTAGCGAAGTAATTAACTCTTTCCAAAATTCAGGATAAACACATGATAGATTCTGCTAGGAGCATACGTGACAGAAAGCAGATGAGGAGACAGATGCAGCCTAGGTGGAGGGTGATTGTGGGATATACTTGGAGGGGTTGCCAAATGGTACCCTTTCCTTGTGCTGGTCAGCCACGGTTTCCATGTGCTGTCACCCTGAATCAAGAGGCCTTTCTGTCTAACCCTCCTTAGGATCTATCTTTATGGGTGGGCAAGGCCAGGAGCAGTTGAATCAGAAGGCGTCTCTGGAGCACTTGGGCTGCATCCAACCGAGGAGCAGCTGCCTCCTGGGGTGCTCATAATGGGAGGGGCAGCCCCTGGAAGCAGCACCCGCAGCACCTTGGCATGTCAGCACAAAGCACCCGGGCACCTGGCTCTATTGACTCACTGTGACAGCAAATGTGCCCTTCTGCACTGAGAACCGCTGTGAGGATCAGGCCCCAAAGCCCAGTGGCTGCTGTCCCCAGGGCCACCTTTCCTGCTCCCATCCCTGCCAGGCAGGAGGCAGGAGCCTGGAAGAAGCTGGGCACTGCATGAGGCTCTGCCTGGGCCAGCGCCGCAACACTGGGAGCAGAGATGTAATCCCAGTGCAGGTTAAAACCGGACAGAAGTCAGCATTAAAGACAGATCCAAAGATAAAAAAGCTCAGATTTCCATCGATTTACTTCACCACATCATTCGCAAAAGCACTTTGATCTTGAGTCATCTGTTGCTATAATTACTGAGCGATGATTGATGCAAACACACTTCCCACTGTGGCTGGGTCATTACAGCGAGGACTCTCTTGCTCGAGCACTGACCCAATCCTGTGTTCCCATTCTCTTCTCTGCTCAAAGGGCTTCACACTGAGGGTTTTCTTTTCTTTGGAGATCAGAACTTGCTGCCTGGCAGTCAGTTAGCTCTGCCATGTGTATGGAGCAATCACCATGGAAAAAGGCTGTGGTACAAGGGCAGGCAGTAGAGAGAGCTCATCGCGGGCAGACAAGCTGCTGAGCTGTGCCTGGGGGTAGCTCAGGATCAGACAGTTGGGGTGCTTATCTGTAGGCGATCGCTTCACCTTTTGATGTTCCCCGGCTGCTGTTTGGACAAGCCCGTTTGGGAGCTGTTCCAGAAAAGCCACTCCACTTTAGCAGTTTTAGCAGAGTAAGGCAGGATCTGATCCTTGATGTAAACATGCCTTCAATAAAACAGGTGCATTTTATCTTCTGCAGTTCCCTGCCTCCAGCAGCCAGGTCAGTCCTGTGCGCTTCTCGCTGCTCCCTCTGCTCCCTCTGCCTGTGTATGGCATTCCTAGGGACAGGCCGCAGCTTGCTGTAGGTTTCTTTGATGCTGCCTGCGCAGGCTGCAGAGGATGAGTCGATGCTGGGGACAAAATGCAGCTTCGTGGAAAAGGGAGAAGGGAAATCACTGGGAGTAGGGATGACAGCAGAAGAAACCCCTAACCTCTTGTGGACAAGAGAGAAAGGAAGGACTTTAGAGATGGTGTCTCCCCTGAAGTTGCTTGCAGACATGTAGGGGCAAGTGGGATGCCACTGCCTTCCTCCAGTCTGGTAGGTGACATCCCACCCATTTGAAGTGAGAAGCTGCCTTGGTCCTACGTGAACTTTCTATCCTTTCTTTCTTTTCATGCCAGTAGCAGGAGTGACCTCAGAGGTCCTGAGTCATGGACAGCCACATTAGCTCAAACGTATGCCCTCTGGTCTTTGAAAACCTCTTCCTAGAGCAGGTCTCTCATCCATATTTAGAGGCCAGCTTAACCACGTAAAGCCATTGCCAGTTGGAAAGCACTTTTTATTGTTTTACCATTTTGCACTTTGCCACATTGGTCTTTTCCATTTTCACTTACTTGTCCTTCTCATCCATGGAGTTTCACTTGCTCCTGGGGCAGTTACAATCAGCTGCCATATCTTAGCAATTGCCACACAGTGATTTGACTTAAACAAATAACGTAACAAATAGCACACAGGAAATGAGAGGAGAAAACATTTATGGGAAATGGAATTTTTGAGCAACAGGCCACTTAGTGAAGTTTGTCTCAAATGCTCTGCTTGGAGGTTCTTTTGCTTATATGTCACATCATTTCTTAAACAGGACATGGGGCGTATATGTAACTGTAAGTTCTTTATAATAGAACTGCAGAAGGGAGTCAGATGGGAATGCTGACTTTGAAAGGCCAAGATTTCAGGAGCTGAAGATCGATGTGGGAAGTTCCAAGTTAAGCTTTACTGTTGCAGTGGTGATACAAATTTAAAGAAGAGAAGCCTTTTCCAGGTTTCTTTTGCAGTGGATCAAAATCTGACTAGCTTGTTCCAGTAGGTCACAGTCAAAAAAGCCTGCAGCTTGTTCCAGGCCTCCAGACATTCTTGACATCCTCAGCCCTGAGCACCAGTGGTGCCCAGGCCAGGTGCATCTGCTCATCAGCGAGCCTTTTGGCTTCCCAACCACAGTGTTGTGAGGGGTATTCTCCCTCTTTCTTCCCTTCAGGTTTCCTTTACAGAGGGACTGCTCCACTTCCCTAATCCTAATTCCAAAGGATACCTATGATTTTCATTATTTTCTCTGTGTTGAAATTTGCTTTCACAGTTATGTTTGTTACCATCTCATATCTTATATGCAATACATCATTACCACCTTTTGAGAAAAAAGTATTGTCACCATTGTCAAATTGAAACACAGTAATGTTATGGCAACAAAGCAATTGCATTGTCGAGACAGCAAGTTCATATTTTTTAGGATTGCTGTTCTGTGGAAAATTGACAGCTCTGGAGTTTGCTCCTACCCAACCATGAAAAAGCTGCCAAGTACTGCTGATTGAAAAGAGTGTCAAGTGATTATTGATACAAATCATTCCATAGATAATGGGAGGTGCTTTCTGGAAGGAAGGAACACCTCAGACATCTCATACCTGAGAATAACTCAGTGTTAGCATCACTGAACTACTGAGGGATTGCAAGTTACATCTGACCTCTGTCCCAACAGCCTGGTTACCAGCTCCTGGGTGGGAAAGCAAGTGGAAAAGTACTGCCGAGGTGGACTTCCCTCACCTCCTCCTCAAGAGCCAATGACCCAGCATAGCATGCCTGGTATCTTGCATTTCCCAAGCATCCTTTGTGCTAGGGAGGGACCTCTTCGATGTCTGCAATAGATGAAGCTGATAACGTGTGCCACAGCACCTACGAGGAGTAAGTCACATGAGGCATGGCTCAGGATGGCAGCACCAGGAATTCTGTCACGTCTGGTTGATCCACCTCAATTGCAGAAAGGACCAAAGCATCTATAAATAGTTTAGGTAACCTGTCCCCTTGTGAAGGACTGGATGGAATACTGGGTTTTAGGTCACAAAACAAGCAATTATGTGCCAAAAGGAAATTGCCCAAATATTTGCAATGCATTGTTACTTTTCTGAAGTTCACCTTCATGGGGCACCAGTTTCAGAGCGTCAATCATATTTCCAAAAGACCTGCGTTTCTGAATTACTCTGTGTGTCCAGTTAAACTAAGATGTGCCCTGCAATCTGACCCTGACCTTGGGGAATGTAGTGGGTATGGGGACAGCAGGCCAGGAGCCGCTGGGCATCCTCCCCTAACGCCTGACTCTCTTTGCATGTAGTTGCTGCTCTGTCCCAGAAGTGGCACAGCTTTCTCAGGCTGCCAAGGAGCCAAGTCTTCTGCTGCTTGTAGTATCCTGCTTCTGAAAGGAGTAGTACTGACTGTGAGAGAGGTGGTAAGTAACTCGCTCTGAGCCCCCTCCCTGGAGCCTTCGTGTATTTCATGAGGCTTTTCTGGTAGGAAACAAAGGAAAGAGAAGCCCACCCATGGGGAGAGTCCTGATAGCAGGAAGGAAGTAATTAGACGGTGACATTCAGAGCTCCCACTCATAGCCAGCCCTTCCCTACGAAAAGGAAGTGCTCCTGCTTTGAAGTTTATTTGGAAAGCTTTAAAAATACTTACTAATTGAGGAACACTTTGCAATGTAAATATGCTCCCTTGGTACACTAAGAATTAGATAACAAGCTCATACCTCTTTCAGGAGCACAGCTTGTCTCTGCCACAGCCTCCCTCAGAGGCCTTTTCCCTTTATTCACAGTGAGTGGTTTCTGTGCCAAAAAAATGCCACGTGGAAGTGTGTATGCTGGGTGTCTCTCTGGCCAGTTTAATGTCCCATCTATAGTAACAGTCAAAGAACTCCAAAATTCACCCAGCACAGTCCATCTTTGCCAGCAGACAGTTAAAATTAGTTCCCGTTTCCCAACAAAAGCATACCTGTGAATCCAAAGGAGTTACTGGTCAGTGTGGAGACAGGGTCTTCCCCGTTGTGTTGGCAGACCTAACCCTAGGGTGTTGGTGCTGATCTGGAGCTGGGAGCCATGGTAGCATCTCCATGAGGACACGGAGGTCACGTAACACAACAAACTGTAATGGAGCCACGTGCCAGATGGGAGAGGGTCAATAAACCACAGAATGTAAGTGATGGATTGTTTCTGCGAGATAAATATGTGTAGAGTTGGCTGGAGCCAGTGTGAACTAACGAGGGCATGCTGGGGCAGGGGAGGGGTGGGAATAGGGAAATGAAAAATTGACTGCTCGAAGGGATTGAGTGGGGGTTCAGAAAAGGCATGCTGCTCAAGCAGAGATTCAGGCCTGGTGAAATGGCATGCCAGGGAGAGAAGTACAGGCCTGTTGTCCCAGCCAGCTTTCTCCTTGTGAGTATTGTCCACATTTGAGACTGTTTTGCCTTATCTGTAAAATACCCACCTCTAGGTGTTGCCCTGTAATCTTTCCAGCTTTTGGATCACTGTGGAGGAATAGTAAAGGTGGGAGCAAACACTTTTTATGTAAGCAGCAGTCCTTCAGGCATCCCAGTCTGGTTCTACCAATAAATTTAGCCTTCCTTGCAGCTCATGAACTTAATTCCCTTTCCACATCCCTCAGCCAGCCGTGACTGCCGTGTGTCAGACTGTGACCCAGCTGTATAGAGAGATCCTGGCTGGCAGCAGTGCTCCTTTGACACTTGCGTCATGATGAAGTGACTCAAGGAGGTCAGGAGCAGGTCTTCAGAGCACAGAGAACCTACTCTTAGGAGGAAACCGGTCACAGGAGATAGCAAGGGCTGATTTTTCACTTGTTTGATAATGCCACTGTAGAACTAAGAATGAACGTCATTCACATTCAGTCATTTGCAAATAATCAATGTAAAGTAAATCATCCAGTTACTTTTCCTTCAGGTGTAGACAACTTCCAGGTCCTGTCTGGGTGGGGGATTTCCTGTCTGCATTTGGGTTGTACCTTTTCCAAGGCCTGTGGTTTGCCAGCTGGTTCATGCCTCCCATTAACACCTGCTGCATGTTTAACTCATTTCTAATTTTATGACCTGGGGAGTGAGGCCTGCCTTCTGCAACTGGCAGAATCAATCCTGGCAGCTGAGTCTGTACCTTCTTCTGCCTGCTGTGAAACCAGAGGTTTTGCTCAATTTTGTTTTGCCAAAAATTACCTTGAGAGTACAGAAAGGGAAACCAAATAGAAAGAAAGGGAGCAACACGGAAGTACAGCTTCTATGTTCATCTGCCAATAGGCTGTGCAGAGCTGTGCATTCCTCTACAGAGGTTTCTTTGCCCCTTAGTCTCTTGGTCTGACACCTTTTGAGAGAGAAGCCATCTGAAATGGGGATTTCCATTGCTCTCTTTCTTTCCTGAGGCATCTAGGACTTGGGGGTTCTTTAGAGGCCTAGATAGGTGCAAGACATACACACGCACCCCTGGATATCTGCCCAGAAAACCAAAGAGATGCAGGGAGAACCTGAGAATGGGCTCCTCTCGCAGGTCTGGGTTACAGGCACCAGATGTGAGCAGAGAGTTGAGGCAGCCGCAGGGCTCCAGGCAGCTCACACACATCGCTGAATGCTGGGCACAGCAGGCACCTGGAAGCACATCTTTGCCAGCATCCTCCAAGGAAAGCAGTACTGCTTTCCACTGCTGGCAGCGGGGACTGCACACGGGGAGGGGCTTCAGGAAAAAGCTGCTGTCAATCCTGTCGTGTTCTCAGAGATGCAGAGATGTGCTACATTGTCCATCCTGTTATCCTGACACTTCATTTGGACATTCTTCAGGGAAATACAGCCAAAAAAAGAGAAAAAAACAATCTGCAAGTAACAGATATTTGTAGACAGGTTAAACAGCATATACCTGAGAAGCAAATATTTTGGCTAATGTCCTGTTGTATTCCCAAGCAACAGGGAAGAAGGAATAACAGTCACATTATCTGCTGAATCAGAAGTCTACTCATCTGATAAGGAGCTGGGAGCACCACCAGGAACATTCAAACAGAGAGTTGAAGGTTGAAGAAAATTTCCACATAGCCACCCCATTGTAAAAGCTGCATTGCAAGGTTAAGAGTGGAAATGGGGGGGAAATTTCTCACTTGTTCTTTTCTGCTCTCTGTTGAGGTCAAAGCAGGAGATTTCTAGGGCAAAGGGCAGAGTGACTCAAGTGTGCATGAAACTTTGCCAGGAAATTGTCTCAAGTCCCACAGTACTGACATCAGAGCACTTCACCCCGAGCACAGGGCCCAACTCAGGCCCTCATGCACTCCATATGCAGAGCAGGGGCACTTGTCTTTAGATGGCCAGGTCAGGGATTGTAGGGATGATGCAACCAGCCTCAGAGTGCACAGCCAGTACTCAGCTTTGGGCAAAGGGCATCTGACAGAGCTGCACTAAGTCCAGACACTGCTGCAGACTTGCAGAGCACATGATAAGCGAGGGCAAGTGGCAGCCCCTGTGGCTGCCTGTTTCCTTCTCACAGGAAGGGGAATGTCTTGATAGGTGCTGCCAGCAAGAGCAGGGAGTAATGGGGTACCTGCCGTTAAGGGTGTTCAGAGGAGAAGCCTTTTGTCAGTTGCCCAGCAATTGCCCCTGTTGTTCCCAGTGAAGCACATAGCGTGTAAGATAACATCAGCTGCAGACAGCAGATGACAAGGTGAGTGTAGGTGTCTAGGAGGCTTTTAAAAAAAACAACAGAGAAAGTTTGTTCTTATCCAAGCGGATTTCCTGGAGCGATGAGTGAGCCTGGCATGTTTCCACTCTACCTTTGGCATATGCCTGTACATCTGGCAGGCTGACACAACCTCATTCATTTCTAGTGAGAAAGGAGCAGTTGCCCTTAAAAGCATTGTGTTAGAACCTGCTCTGTCCCTGCTTCTGCTGCAGCAGCCCCAGCCCTCGTGCCCCCTCTGGGGCAGCTCAGCAGGAGAGGACAGGGGAGAGCTAACCTGCAGGGAGAGCACCTTGCTGCTGCCACCTTGGCACGCTATGCCTGCTGTCTTCGCTTGCTGCTTTGGGCCAAAACTGTCTCCTACCACAAACAGATCCAGTCAGTCAGACCCTTGGTAGCCCCTCATATTCCTGTACTCATTTGTGGCTGTGACAAGCCACACGAGCCCTTTGCCCTTTTGCTCATCACCAGGCATCCTAATAGGTCTTCTTTGCTTTAGCCACCTAGGAAAATGTTTTTCCTTTGTTTTAAATAAACTTATGTCCTGACATTGAGCCAGCTGCTACAACTATTTTAGGTTGAGGATTAACAGGATTAGGTAGCAGGATAATAAGCTATATTATAGCTGATTGCTAACAGCTCGGTTTAATACCAAAAGCAGCCATCTAGTTAGCCTGGAAACCATGCCACTCATGTAACCTCCGAATCCACAAGGCTTTTATTCTGGCCTGCAGCCGGCTGGGTTTGATCCATCCGTGAGTAAACCGTGACATCTGGTGGCCACACTAGAGCTTGACAAGCGCTGGGACCCCTGGTAGCAAAACGTTCCCCCAGG
This sequence comes from Chaetops frenatus, assembly GCA_013400775.1. Classification (NCBI taxonomy): domain Eukaryota; kingdom Metazoa; phylum Chordata; class Aves; order Passeriformes; family Picathartidae; genus Chaetops; species Chaetops frenatus. Next base: position 219,174 of record VZTR01030893.1, read on the forward strand.
ATTACTGTAGCAGGCCGTGATGGATACAGAATCATGCCGGGGATAAACGAGAGCTAAATAATCACCTTGGCAGCTTTCTCCCTCCCAGCTGCACACATTTCCCCGAGCTACTAGGAGAGGAAAGCAGCCTGGGGCAAACCTGCTGATCTGGTCTCAGTTAAGCCTGAATGTCACTGTTAGCGTTCAGCAGCAAGAATCCATCCCCAGTTGAGGGCCAGAAAGGCTTGTATCAATAAGCTTAAACCTGTCCATGTCCCCTGGTTAATGTGGAAGCCCCATTTCTCCTTTGCCTTTGAACCATATGTCTATGTGGGGGATAAGCTCTTTACCCAGTGCCATGTCCAGATGCCTGATGGATTTACAGGTGTAAACACTCCCCAGAGAAGGAACCTGTAGAGTGAGAGATGTTGAGCATGCAGCAGCCTGGCCCCACTGGGCACCTACTTCGTGTCTTAAGCTGCAAGCAGCAACGCTTTAGACCCTGTGTTCTGAGAGAGAAGGTGGGAACAGACAGGGCAGGCTGAAACTTGGACCAATGATACAGAATGATAGAGAATGAGTGAGGTCTTTCAGGTAACATCCATAGGAGTACATTAAGGTACAGGCAATAAATCTGTCTGCAGAGGAGAAGCAGGTGACTTGGGAGACCAAGGAACAAATTTAGAGTCATGCAAGTGCTGACTTGTGTGCTTCTGTGAGTTGGATCCTATTTTATTGGAAATCTAGGGTCAGCATGATTGAGAAGTGCATAAGCACCAGCTCTGTCTTTGGGCCCAGCATGGCTCCAGTGTAGAGCCAAGGAGCCTAAGAGCAAGCTGGTTTCCCGTTGTGGATGCAGAACTTGCCTTCCTCAGGCTCACCACATGGCTCCCTGGTGTAAGACAGGGTGTTTGGTATTTCCTGCCTTGCCTGTAGCCCTGCTGCACCTGACAACTCAGGAGCTATCAGGGAAGCTCTGGGAATGCCTCTTTGGTGGTGAAACTCAGATGAGAGCCTTCTCACTCTGTGGCAGGTAGTCCTCTTGTGCTTAGATGCCCTCATGCATCCCTTAGATGCAGGGAGCCCAGAGCCAGGCACACATTCATGCTGCCCTGTTCATTTTCATGGTGGCATTTTCAGACACAGCCAGGGATTTGCACAAAAGCCAGGCTGTTCTTTACTTGTCTGAATGGAGGTGCAGCAAGAGAGGAGTCAGAAATGGCTCATTGCTGTAGCATGGGCCAGATGTTGTGAGCTGTGTGCTCAGTGCCAGCCCTGGGAGCTGGGAAGGAGCTGCCCTGTCTGTCACGTAGCCTGGACATCCCATCTCAGCACAGAGATAGGATCTGGCTGCAGGGGCTGTACTTGCTGACACGGGTGGAGGGTCCCAGCTGTGTCATGCCTCAGATCTCACCAGTGATCAGGGCTAATTTATTTTTCTTGGTGCTAAGTTCATCTGTCACTTGCTGTCCCAGGGCCAGTCTGAGGCCACTCTGTAACATTAACCCTGGAGCACGTTCTTTCTCAAGGACCTTCCCACATGTAGAGGCACCAGCCTGAAGAGCCACATCCCTTCTTGATTGGCACTAGAACTTCCCTGCAATCAGGCAGGCTGTCTGCCCTGGGGTCTGTTACGCTGCTTCTGGTACAACACGTGCTGCCTGCCAGCAGCGTTAATGACCCATGACTGTTCCCTCTTTGCCCAGCAGTGACACTTTCAGCCTCAAGGCACAACACTGCACCAATGGTACTTTTGGCCTTGGCCTGACCTTCACATCAGCCTCAGGGTTCAAAACCATTTCATCACCATTTGCTCCCAGTAGTATGTCCTTTATCAAGAATAGTGTCATAAGGTTATTGGTTTTTTATAGAAGTGATAGGACATGATCACAAGCTTGTTCAGACCCAGTTCTTGTTTCTGAAATGTCATTTCAAATAAATGTCATGTTCTAGCACCTGCTTCATGGAGAAAAGGAGTTGGATATGTACAGTAAAACCCAGATCCTGCACAATGGAGCTACAAAATTAGCAAAGAGCAGCTTGGAAGAGCCATCACTACCTATCTAGTGACAGATTCGCCACCTGCCTCCACAGAGAGGGCCTGTGGGTTTTCAAAAGCCACTTTAGCTGGGTCAGCATACCAGCTGAGCACGGGAACTCGGGCTGTAGGAACCGCTTCCCCACAGCCGTTTCTGCAAAGTGACGCTTTGAGGCTGTGCCATGCATGTGTGACGTACAAACGGGCCAAGTGGCATGATAGAGTCACACACTCAGGAGCAACTGATAGGGGCACTGAGCAAATAAGCAATCTACTGCAATTCTCTTTCCACAGCAGTTTGGCTTTAGAAGCAAAGTGCAAACCTGGCCCCCTACAGGGGCTCTGCTCTTGTTTCATGGCTGTTGTCCTTTTGCAGCTGCTGTCCATTTGCACATAAATGCACAAAGCTGGGGTAACCCAGTCAGCATCCTCTTTAAAGGCGATGCTGCTTGCTGAACACTTGGGCACTCATGAGGAACAGGAGAAGAGGTCCCGATTCTCCTCCAGGTCTCTTAGGGGCTAAGGGAGGAGCCCTCCGATAGGCCAGTGACCAATGACACTGCAGGTGGTACTGGGGCCCCTCACCTGTCCCATGAGGTGTTTGCCAGCATTAAATCCCCCTCAACCACCAGCCACTCACAGCACTGACAGTTGTCCCAAGGGCTCTAGTGAGTAGCTAGTAGTGTCCCACAGACCCCCACACCCGTCTCTCCCAAGTGCCACACAGGCCAGGGGCTGATTTCTTGTCAACCAGTTCCCCCCTCAATTAGTCCCCAGTCTCTCCCCATTCAAACTTCTCCTCATTCCTATAGTTTAAAGAAAGGGAGACAGTCTTTCCAAAAGTAGTCACAAAAAGAAATATCTCTTAGGCTTGTATGCACTGCTGAACCCTTTGCTGAAAATAAATTCTAGGAAAAACTTCACACAAACGAAGAGGGTTTGGCAGTTTTTGAGCTTGCAGGAGACCAGCAGCTGGCAGAGGCTGGTAACACAGGCCAGGTAAAACAGGTCAGGCTGCTTTTGCTTCCCTGAAATCTGTACTTTGCAAACAACTGCTCCAGAAAATACTGTAGCACCTGTCTTGAAGCAATGACAAAGCCTTCCCATGCTCAGACCAGGCAGCACATGACTGTTCCTGGAAAGCCATCATGGAAAAGGTGTACATCAAGGGACCCGCACTGCCTGGTCTGGACATGATGTGTAAGGCCCCAGCTCTGCTGTTAGCACATCCTCATCAGAATTACCTGCTCCTGCTCTTCTCTCCTGGTGCTCTCTGCAGCTCAGCACCTCTTTATGTTTCTCTGTATCAACGTGAGTGTATGCAACAAGCAAAGGAGAAATCTGTGACGGATTTACCTTCTTGCTGGCAGCAGCTGCTTGCTTTGGCAAAGAGACCTTGTCCGAGGGATCCAAACGCTGTGCAGAGTGAGGAAAACCACCCTGTGTTCGTGATATCCCAGTCACAATGGGGCAAGAAAAGATTCCAAAGAACTAAGAATAAATCTGATTTTCATGACACAGTCAAGAATGCAGACAAGTGAGTATCTCCATTTAACAGTAATAGTTATCACCAGACACGTCTGCTACCAGCAGGAAGACAGACCACTAGGATGGTGCAATAAAATAATCCACAAAACAGGTTTTCTAATTGGGAAAGGCACTTTGAACAGGCTTTTTTACAACCAGTTTGTCTGTCTCCTGAACTCCCTACCCCCACCTTGTTATCTCTTCCTTAATTTCTTGCAATTTTAGACATTTTGAAGTTGCATCCAAATGGCAGAATTCCCTAAGCATAACACCACACAGAATGGCAACAAAAAATATGTTGCAGAGTGCCATCTTTTGAGAGAAGCACCAATGTCCAGATGAACAGGTCCCCTTCAGGGTAAGGCCAGACTAGCACTCACATGCTTATGCTTTCATGAACTGGGGCTGTGCTCATGCCTCACCTGTGGAAGGAGGAGGAGGGAGAAAATGTCTCTGCTGGTCCAACTCTAGAGCACGTCAGCTTTCCATGTTTTCGATACCCAACAAAGCCACAAGGCTTCCTGACACCACTGCTCATCCCTTGTCCCCTTGACTCTCTGCTAAAGGATCCAACACTTCCAAAGGAAAGGACTGCTTCCTGGGCCAGCTGCCAGTGATGGAGAATAGGCTCCAGCAGACATGAGTACCTTGGGCTGCCAGGTTCAGGCTGGGATGGGTAAAGTGCCAGCAGTTCCCTGAGGGTGGCACTGCTGCCAGGAAACAACAGACAGCCCAGCACACACCAGAGCCCTGCAGACTGAAGCTGGCACCTCTGCCAGGGGTGGCAAAATTGATGTCCCAAGAGTGACAGCTGCAGGCCTGGGTACTGCACACCAGCTCTTACTTCACCCTAAGAACACCCAAGTTAAGCTTTGCTTTGGAGATCCTTTACTCTAACCCAGAGCCTGTGACTACTATTTATGCAAGTCCTGGTCCTCTTGAAATTAGCTGTTGATTAAAGAAAGGTTTTGTTTAACTTTCTTGAATCATTTTTAAAAATACACAGTCACTGATGAGTGTTCTAAAAACAAAAACTGAACCACTACCTCTCTGTACTCACATGGTCAGAGCCTCAGCACATGGTGTATTATTATCTTAATCTGCCAAAGTAGACTGATTTTAGGTGCTCTTACACATTAAACTGTATGTTTTTAAATTAGGACAAGAGAATTAAATGAGGACTAAGTAGACATTATCTTTATTACCAAAAAAAGAGAATCTGATGCATTTACCATTCTCAGTTTTCTTTTAAAATTTCATCTTTTATTTACTCATAAAGATCTAATAAGTTATATAAATCAGAGTAGTTTTCATTTCCTTACTGAAGTAGTCAGTAAGATTTTAACTTAGATTTATGCTGACTCAGTAGCACTGTAGATCTTAGAGTGTACTGGTCTTTGTTTTCCACAGCAATTCTTCACTCCAAGGTTCTTTTTCTGGCACAGCTTTCAATGAAAGCTCTTCCATGCTATTAGCAGAGTGCTGTGGTTCCCTGGGAGTTCTGAGTGCAGCCAGAGCAGTGTCCAGGCACACACCTGGGTGCAGGGCCCCTGGCACACCCAGAACCACAACCCCAGGCTGCCAGAGGCCACCCCACTCCTGCTGCCTCCCACTCTCTTGAGAGGAAGTCACAAATTACACTGAAGCCCCATGCTGAAGGCCAGGGGAATGACTCCAGGTGACAGATATTAAACCAAATACTTTTGTATTTAATTATGTTAAGAGCTCAAGGAAGTTAAAACCATAGACAAATGCACAGAACTATCAATGACAATGAACCAAGGCAGCAGCATTGTCATCCCCTGCTTTAAACAGTGTCTGAAGCAACTTCTAAACAACTTGGGATATTCATGTAGAACTGAAACTGTGATTTTTGTTTGCTTTACCTAGTACAAAGGTTTTTCCAACACTTGAGTAACTTGTAACTAGGCCCATTGTTGTCATTTCCCCATCTGCTTGCCATAAGCAGATGTTTTCCTTTGTACATCAGTAATAGATTTTTCCCCCAAAAAAATGCAGTTTAGTTTTCGTGGTAACACACAACAGCATTCTAGTCTTGTTCCTCTTCATCCCCATCCTCATCTTCATCCCCTTGATCTCCAGATTCAGTATCATCTTCATCTTCAACCTGAAATTAATACAAGACCTATTGTGAGCAGTAATACCCCTTATTCTGATCCAACCTTTCAAAGGTAAGAAAAATTCTGAGTGCAAATAAGCTTAAAGATCACCTAAAACTACTATGCCACATGAATTAATGCTTATTAAATGCAACTGTCATCTTGTAATGTCATCTTCTGCTGAAGACTTCTGACCACTGGGGACAACAGGCAGTGGTCATCCTTCATTGGTGGCTGCCAAAAACAAGTTGAAAAATAACTGATAAATTGAACTTCCCTCTACTTATAGAAAGGGGCCTCATCACACTTCGTGGATCAAGTATTACCATGCCCAGACCTGTCTCAGACCCAAGAACTCATTGGATCCATTCCTTCACTTACCGGTACACCAAGGTCCTTCAATTTGATTTTCAGCGCAGATATTTTCTGATCCTGGTCAGCCAAAAGCACCAGGAGATCATCCTGTTCTTTCTTGGATTCTGCAACTTCTCGCTGCAGTTTACTTTTCTCATCTTGCAATATAGCAGCTGTGCTACTGGATGAGTCCAGGTGCTGCTTTAGTGATTCCTTCTCCTCAGAAAGGGCTTTGACTTCACTCTGGCAACAGGGAAAATCCCGTATCAAATTACAATACAGGCATAAGTAAAACTGAAGTCCCGTATCCTACAAACATACTCTATACACAACTTTTAACAGCTCCAGCCCTCTGTTGGTTCCTGTAGCCTTGTTCCCACACACACTTACACATCCTTACACAAAGTACTACAATTTGGATAAAGTAGGAACAATGTTAACAGTGGTTATGTTCCTGCCAGGCAAACTGGACTGTCTGTGTCAGAGTAAAGCTACACCCTATACTGTCTTTACCAACACTTTAAAGGCAGACAAGTTCTCATTTCCCAAGTGAAAAATGAAGGAGACATCCCAGCTTGCCTTCCAGAGCCTGAAACACTGAGGATGCTGAGGAAACATATAACTTCCACCAGCCTTAACTACTGTAGAAGCCTCCTAATAGAAGGCTGAGTATCCAATGGCTTGATTTGGTGCTCACCCACTACCCACCTTCAGTTCTTTAATTTCTTGCTCCAGGCGTCCCTCCAATTCTGAGCTGGTTGCTGCTGTTGCACTACCATCTCTTAACATAGGATCTGCAGTTGTATTCTGTGGACAAGGAATTCCCTCTCAGTGCTGCACATACTAAGACTGCAAGCTGAGACATTACACAGTCATTTTTTAAAAAGCATATTCTCTTTTTACAGCATAGCCAAGGTATGGTAATTACAGATTTGTGCTTCCTTGGGTCTCAGACTCATACACACCAAGAAGAACACAAAGTGAAACCTTTATTTCATAGCAGCTGCACCTGAAAGACTTGTAGGGTTTTTTTTTAGGCAATCCACCTTTGCTCTGATACTTAAAAAGTGCCACTGAAGTTTTTTTTATTAGACTAAAGATCCAATTCTTTGCATAGGACTACTAAAAATAGCAACAGTTTCATCTCAGTCAGCCCTACACAGTTATTTCCTAAATGTGACAGCTGCCTGTCAGCTACAACTGCCACATAGCACAAATTTGAGACCAATGCCTCTCCAGCTGGAGCACACTTAAGCCAGTCCTCCACACAAGGGAGGCAGTAGGATGCAGGATGGCCATGAGGTGGCCTGACAGCTAGTGGGACATGGGGACATGCCTCTGCCTCAAAAGATATCATCACAAACACACATGGCCAGCACCTGTGCAATGGCATCTTCCCTCTGAGCAACTGAGTCTGCCTCTCTCAGACCGTGTATACATCAAACACTTGCTTGTGAACTGCTTGTGAGGCCCCTGTTCCGGCAGCATGACTTGTTAGCTCTACTTGGAGGTGTCTGGAACATTTTCAGACAACTTGTTCAGGTTCTGTAGCACAACATTCCCTTTCTAAAGCTGTTTATTAATTTTTAAGAGAGTCACATTTCCTTAGCCACAAAGCTTTACTGCCTCATCGGTTCAGTACACAGGCAAAAAAAACCTCTGCAGCATTTGGAGGCCTGCAAAGACAGATGCCCCTATCATTTGCCATTCAACTATACACCAACTTTCAAATTAGTATCCTCAACTGCTTGTAAGCATAACGATCTCTCTTGTCTGTATATCACACAGTTCTGTCTCAGAAAGGCTGTTTCCTTTAATTAGAGCTTGAAACAGCCAGTAGTTTATAATGGTTTAAAAATACTGACGACCAGTGCCATCGGAGAACTAACTTGACTAAAAGCCCCCTCTATACTCAACAAACGATTTGTCTGGGTAACTCATTACTTAATTTGAAACACTGCTGGTATCACTTGCTGAGGTGTGCACTTAAAACAAGCTTGCTTTAGGAAAGTAGCTACAGACAGTAGCTGGAAGGCAAGTCTTGAAGATTTAGTTCCCATAGATAAAAGAAACAATTTATACACCAGTACCATTACTTGTAGCTTTTGATTCTCCATCTGAAGCTTAGAGATTTCCACAGACTGTAGTTGTATCTGATTCCTGAGCATTTCTAACTCCTTTGGGAAACAGAGACAAAACTTTTCAGTTAATTTGATAAAACAACATATTCACATGAAATTTTCCTGAAGTTAAATGCTCCCAGACTAACGGCTTCATACTAGGAAACATAACAGGAAAGCTGCCTCTCAGTGAGACTACAACAGCTCTTTCCTTAAATGACAAGGCTAGACAGCAACATGCACCACTGTGCACGCTGCTCTTACAAATCCTGTTCTGTGGAATGCTCAACCAAAGCACCTGTCTGAGCCTCAGTCACTTTTATAAAGGTGTTTCACACCACTTCCACTCCCATTGGTGTCCTCTGTGCATTGCCCCTCTTGGTGCAGAAATCCATGATGACTTACTAATCCAGGCATCATTAGTCCTCCAACCAGAGGAACTCTGCCATATTTTTTGAGCAACAGCTACCTTAAAGAACTGAATCTCCAGTTATTTATTCTGTGCTGTACATCTAATACCTATAAACTTTCATATCAACATTTAAACATACATTTTGCACTGGATAAACACATTTTGCAAGTCAGTTTAAATGTCTCCTGCTGGGTCAAACCTGCTTAGTGAAAACAACCGATTCATTTTCAGATGCATAACCTTAATGCTCCAGGATCTGGACCATCATCACAAAGTTACCTGATGAAAAACAGCAACGCATTCAGGAATAAACACTCCTCCCTGAAAAGTAAAGCTCCCTTCCCATCCCAAGCTACCCCTGTTCATCCTAGCTGTGCTGAAATACCACAAGTTCACCTTCTGTAGCTCATTATTGTGCTCCAAGCCACCAAATTTGCCGGTCTGTGAAGACTGCTCTGTAGTTCCCATGTCCAACTGGGAAGAATTCTGTAGGAAAAACAGGAAAAATCAGCTTTAGTACTAGAATTCTCCATGTAGTCATACTGTCAAAAAACCCCTAGCAGTTCTTGCATTATCAAATTCCCAGCAGAGATGCCACAAGCAGGCTAAGCAATGCATATCAAAGCTCTCTGCTAAGATGAGAGCAGCTGGTTGTGTCCTCTAAGGTGGGTGCAGAAGGACCTTTCACCAGTGCAAATGCAGGAGACGTGCACCAAAATAAACACAGCATGTACCACCCTGCACTAAGCTCCTAGCAGATCCCTACCATTTTTTTCCCCACCCTTTGAAAACAGGCTATAAACCACTGCTTCTAGAGCTGCACTGGTTCTTCTTGGCAACAGTCTGAGGCAGACAAGGCTGTGCTCAAGCCATCTCCCACCAGATGTCCTATTTCTGGCATGCAATCAGTCAGGATGGCTTGGCTGTCACAACAGTGAGGACATGCATAGCTTAAGGCTAAGTTACACGTGAAACCAGGAATTGGCAGCTGGATCAATTTCTGGAGAGACAGCACTTACCAATTTTTCTATCACAGAATCCTTTTCTTTCAACTGCCCTTGCAGCAGCTCATGCTTGTTTTTCCACTCTTCCAATTCCTCTTTCAATTTGCTCATTTCTTCTGTCTGAATGCCATTCATCTGAAATGTGTCACCATGGGAATTATGATGCTGGGTGTCCTTTCCTAAACAGCAAGAGTTTACAACCAAGGTCAAGCAAGCAATTCTGTAACTTAGTTTCCAGCACACCAATCAAAGTACTTGTTACCCATCCTGCTCCTGCCTCACAAGGCAATACAAGCCCTTCTCATTCTAACTAAAGGACCAAAACACAGTACTTAAGACCACTGTCTATATAAAACAGAATAAACAATGAAGAGCTCTCATTTGCCATTTCCTCAGGTATGTATGCTGCCTGCTTCTTCAGCCATTCCATTCACCTAAAGTAACAGCATGGACAAATTCTGAAGGTAATTGATCCATTATGTGTTTTCAATCAGAAGTAATCATGAAGGCAGTTTGGTTTTTTTAACCATGTGACATACACCTTATGAGGCATTTTGACCTTGGGATAAGGAGAACATACTGCCCTGATTTACACACTAAAACAGCAATTTTTCTAGTGACAGTAACAGGCTTTATCTTGCACATCTGCCATACCATCTTCCCCAGTTCACACTTTCATTCCAGACCCAAACTTCAGCACACTCCAGGGCCCATTGGTCATGTTCTGAACCTGGACAGGCAGCAACTAGTTTGGATTAACTTGACCCAAGGCAGAGGCAGCCTCTCCCAGCAGCTCCCTGGTAGCTAGCAGTTCCCACAGCAAGTGTGAACTCACACCCACAAGGGGGTCTCTGCTGGAGCTCTCCTGTATCTTAGCATAAGCAAGAGGGCTTTATATTGTTTCTCATGAAGCCTACCTAGCTGTACTTTAAGGAGATTGTACTGGTCCTTATGCTGTTGGATCTGAGACACTTGCTGTGTAACTGTAGCCTGCAGCTGTTCATTTTGAGATGTTAAAGTGTTGATTCGTTGTTTTAGTTCTTCAAGCTCCTGGTCCTGTGAAAGAAAAAAAAGGCACTAATATATCTATGTATCTGTATTTCAAAGACAGCAGCAGCCTGTCACACCAACAACAGGAGGAGAAAGGAAAAGAAAGGTGGGAAATTTGCTGACTGTCATTTTTATCTAGCATACTACAGCCTGCATTTGTTTAGTCTACCACTTCAGGACTCTCTAAAGAAATCATGGTTACTACAGACATCACATGTTCAACAAAGCCTCTGGTAGTTCCAAAGTGCCCCTAATGCCTCATGTACCCCATGCTTTGATCTCAGAACACAGAACATCTGCTTCCCATTAGCAGTTTAAATTAATTAGGTCTGTTCCTCTACTTCTCCATCTAAGCTGCAGCAACCACACAAGTTAACTATCCCTGGAAAAAGGTTTTGAGAGTCTAGTCCCAACAGGTACACCCAGACTTCACCAACCAATTATTTCTTCATTCAGCCCCATTTCATCTGTCATCAAAGTGAGCACACAGAACTAAGAATTGTATCTCTAAAGGGCTGCAAATCCTCCAGTTCCTCCTTTGAAAAGGAACACTCCAACACAGGTAAGATCATGTAGCTCAAGGGGGAAAAAAAAAAGGGAACTTAACCAGTGTTCTAAATACTGACATTCCAGTTGAACCTCAACATCAGTGTTGTTAGAAGCATTTCTGCATTGCTAGATTCCTTGTTACTTGTTTTGGAACAAAGGGATCAAAGTGCTTCCAAAAAGACAAAACCAACAGCTTTTAGAGGCACATGTATGGTCCAGCTCCCTCTTACCTGCTCTCTAATGACTTTTTTGTAGTGAGTCACAATGTTGTCGTGCTGTTCCAATGTCTTCTTGACCTCCTCTTCCTTTTTATCTTCCTCACTGGACTTGTAAATTGCTTTACTTATGACACCTGTGAAAAACAGTTTCTGTCAACTAGAGCCCAGTTCACATCTTTGTCCTCAGAACAGTCTCACAGCCTCACAGTTTGAGTTCATCACATTACAAACTCAACCTGCACATTTAAAAAGGGATTGTCACAAAGGTTTAATAGAAATGGTGATTTTTATTGCAGTTGGCACACTTACTGCTTCTCCCTGTTTCCAGACAAGTAAATGGGTGTTCTGAGTACTTCCTATCAAAAAAGCTGTGTTTTACTTTTACTTGCACTATGACTCCACTACAGCTGCAGCCCACATTTTGCAGATAAGTGAAATACTTAGGACTGCAAGAGCAACATGCAGATGAAACTGCTTGAGCAAATCCATCTGTACCATTGCCACTTTAATGTTTTTTGTTTCTCTAGACTGGTTTAAGTTTAGAGCAATACTAATAAACAGGACACCAGTCAGATGTTAGGGATGACAATCTGTGAAGCACAGACTAAAGCAAGTGTCCATTTCCTAACAAGCCAAGAATATCAGCATTCACCTTTTTTAATTTATCAACTAGAAACAGCAAATATCTGGATTATGTACTTCAACAAATGAAGATTCTATGACCATTTTAAGTGCTCAGTACTTGAGTTCCCATGTGAGCACAGGTAAACACGTCTTAGCCACTGTGCTAACTCACAGAATCTATTGACAATCATTTCACCTAATAAAAACCAGGTAATCCAGTTAGAGTATTTTTATTTAATGCTTAAACTGGAACTTGGGTATATGATTACTTTACAGCTATTACCATAACCTTTAATGTCACCACAGTACTTTCAAGAGTAACACCACATGTCTGATAGCTCATCCCTCAGTTTATGACAAAAACTAGAGAAATGAGTGTAACACCTCACCTTCCAACTCCTTTACCAGCTTTGTGAATTCATGGTCAAACATCATGTGGTCTGGGCTAGAGAAACTAGGCTGTGGTTTCTGAGCAGCTCTGGAATAAAGTTCATGTTTGCTAATGAAGCCAAGCTTCTCAATGAAGTTTTCCCTGCCAATCCTCTTCTCAATCAGCTGCTTCAGTTTCTCTCTACACGGAAGAGACAAATGAATGACAGTGCAACAACTGGACAAGAAACGAACTATCATTCCCTCAAGGTGAGTTCTGCAGACAACTCCTAGTATCTGTCTCAAGTTTTAACCCCACTGCCATCCCACTTAAAAGCCTCTTGAACCATCTGCCTTTCACACAACCTTTCCCTACAGTCCTGTTATTTCTCTATCATACTTACTTCCTGTAATTCTCAAGGGAATTGTCATTGTAGTAGATGGAAATGCCAAGCAAAAGTGCACACAGGCCTTGGACAAGCTGCTCCTCTTCTCCAAGGTTTTCAGCTATCTGCCCTGTGAGCTAGAACTCTTGATAAGGATATTAGAGATATTTCATAATCAGAACACACATAGCACTTCTCCCTGTATACATTTCCCTTTTATTTACACAGAAACCCAAGCTTTCTTAGGAAGTAATACAAAAGAGCTGACAAAATCCTTGCAAAGCTAACTGCTATGTTGAAGGATTTGGGTGATCAGTGGTTTCCCATAAATTTCTCAGTACCTATCTGTTTAACCTGAGACATTTACTTGTTTCAAAACACACCTGCAGTGTAGATAAAGGTGACAGTTTAGCTTTATGTGCTCATATACTTGACTAATTTTTTCCTGAAAAGCAAGCACTGAAATTAACAGAAGTAGAAAGCATTCTTCCTGACTCTTGAGTGTAAGTTTAAATCATACTAAACATAACAACAGCTTGTTGCACTAAAAACTCACTTGGCTGGCAGACTGAGACAGTTTTCCACACTACTTTGGTATGTGCATCTTTCACACAAGTCAGTGTACACAGAGCACTGGCAACAAAAGGCTGATTTTGTCTTTTGGCCCAGTGCATTTTCTGTTTTGCAGAATTCCCATAAGCTGATCTAGACAAACACTTAACTTGAACATGAATAACCCAAATCATGTCTAAGCAAGGGGCTCCACTCCACAAGCAGGTCAAGGATACAAAAGGCACATTGGCTGGATTGTGAAGGAAGTGGGTGACAGCAATGGAGCAGTTGCTGAGCCAAGTACAAAGCAACATCAGTAGTCCGACTCTGGTCTGTACTTTGCTGCCCTGTGAAGAATAAATACCCCCATCATTACCTTCCCATGGAGAGGACTAAAATACAAACCCAAGCTGTATTAGATCAGAACTCACCTACTTCCACCATATCATTTTATGAACTACGAGTCACGTCTTTCCAAACACCCATTCGTTAGTTATACTGAACAGCTTTAATGCTTGGATAAAACAAGGATCAAACCATTCATATTGAACTATTCTCAGAGCAAACCAGCAAGCAACACAGAAGTGAAACATGACTCAATGCAAATCAGCACCAATATAAAACCACAATGTGTTAGTTCTGCATTTTTAATAAAAGGGTGACACGAAGGAACATACACAAAACCCCTTTAAAAGAAGGAACAAGGTGTACATTTAGTCAGGTAAAGATTCCCTGGAAAAGGTGCATCACCAAGACCTCCTCTGCTGACTAAAAACTGCCAAGTGTTCCTAGTATTATTTTCTAAGTAAAGGAACAGTAATCCTGTAGTGGCCTTTGGTTCAGACAATATCTACATTAAGCCAACAAGGCAAATGCTAAACGCAGCATTTTATTTTTGTTAGACAAAATCAGTTTTCATCTCCAAATTTACTCTTATCAATTCTGTCTTTGCTACAGGTATTTGGGCCCAGCTGAGCTAAGAGAAGCTTCCATCTCTTCCAACAGTCAACATTCAGATGGCAACCAAGTAAAGAGTTCCCTCCATTTACAAACACTGACTCTAATGGTCCCAGCAGGATTTGCCAGCCCATGCACACTGGGAATAACCCCTGTAACTGGCAGTGGCCCTACCTCAACTTTCTCACACCTTGGTACCTGCAGCCCTTCCCTCCTAAGAAACATGGAGTTACTTCTGCTTGTGCAGCCCAGCACTTGAGCATATGCATATACTGGAAGCAGCTGCAAACCACATTTATTCTCAAGCACTACTTGCTGTTGGGGAGATCAAATTGATGGGTTCAGCCTAAGGATTTCCACACAGCCCAAAACATCCTCTCTAAAAAAATGGCTATTTTCTAGACATATCATGGTAATAACACCTACTCTGACAGATGACAGCTCCCCATGGCTGCTGTTCCATAGGTCAGGGCTGGTAACAACCCAGCCCCACCCCTCAGGACAGCTGTGATCAACAGGGTAAAACACAACACAATCCCACAGCAAAAATACTTTTTTTTTTTTGTGCCACCAATAACCAACTCAGCTGTGTTTTAAGTAACAGCCTGGAAATCAAACAACTCTTCAGGGGTCGCTTGCTCATAACGAGATCCCTGCTATTCACAATTAAGCAGGCAGGTTAAACACTTTTTCCTCTAGCAGTCAGGACATCAGCAGCATATCCCCACTTCTGATGGTGCCAGCTGTTTGCTACAGGCCATTCAGAAAACACTATTTCTAACAGTCTCAGTTTTCCTTACAAGAAATCCCACCTATTATGTGAACAGATGGTCCATTAGTCTGCCCCCCAAGAAAGAAAGCACCCGTGCTGCCCAAGACACCTATCCCGTAGTTTTGGGGAGCACCCCCAGAGATTCCCCTGGAGGCACCAAGAGTTTGTTATGCCAGGGAAAACCCAAACCACTGCAACACAAAGCTGTAAGTGGAAACATATCAAAAAGCAGTTAAAGAAATCCTCCCCAGCAGACCCCAGACAAGAGGCAAAGGCCTGCTTTTGGCAGGAAAACGCACAAGCTGTGCCAAAAAATACATACCCGTCTGTCGATCTTATCACCCTGCAAGTTACACACATATTACTTGAGAACCTTCAAGTGGAACATTTCAGAGACATCCCCCCATATCTGAGTCCGTTTTTTTAAGACATAGTACTGAAGAATCACAAGCACTTTTACTGATTCAAATTTTACCTTACACAGAAATGCCAGGAAAGGGATAAAAATGAACCCTGGCTATTTTTACCTAAAGCAGGCAAAAAGTCATAGGAATAAATTCAAAATTCCAGCCATTGTTTTCACTTGGAGGAAAGTCCTAATTGTCACCGGAGTTAACTAACTCCCTACTACTACACAGGCTTTTTCCCTGAAATGGTTCTACCACAGATGAATGTCACAAGGAGGCATGGGCCAGAAGCTGAACTTCACTCACTTGACATTTGCCAAGCCAGGTATTAACATGTTGAACAAGCTCAAAAAAGTTTTATCTTTGCAAAGCAACATGACAGCCTGGTTTTTTCATGATGTTTCCAGTTAACAGGTTCAGGTTAAATACCCAACAGGCACTTCTTCAGTGAAAAAATCCAACATGATTGGGGATTCTGCCAGTTGGCCTTGTCCTTTAAACCAAGTTTAAGGCCTGGATGCTTTGAGGCCAACAGAGAACTGGCAGCATCAATCAGCAATCTGATGGAAAAGCAAGATTTGCTCCTCTTCTCCTCCACTCAAAGGAGCTTTAAACAAAGCTTGAAAAACAGCCTGCAAAAGAGACTCCTCCTCCTCATCAAGCCAACAGTTGTGTCCCCTGCCCAGGAGGGATGTTGTCCCTGGACACCACAGCTGTGTCTCCTCAATGGCCCTGCACATGGGGGACATTGCCCAGCACACCCAAGCTGTGTCCTCGTGATGCCCTAGACAGGCGGGGCTGTAGCGGGGCAGGCGGGGCTGTACCTGCGAGAGGATGTTGGTGCACTGCTGCAGCAGTGACACGGGTGGGTTGCCGATGCTGGTGGCCAGCTGGACCCGCAGCAGCTGCTCCTTGAGTGTGGCATTCTCCTGCAGGGCGTGGGCTAGGGCCACGGCAGCACACCAGTTGGACAGCGAGTCCGTGGAGAAGAGGCCCCCGCAGAGCAGCTGACCCGCCGAGACAGAGTTACCTGTAGCTACCACAGTGGCCAAGAGGTATGAGGGAGATTAAAACAAGCCACATAACTGGAAAAATATTTAAGGCAAAACAGCTAAAACACAGAAAAAAACTAACTAATGAGGTTTTAGACAAATCTGAGCCAAATCACCCTGCCTGGACCAGTCACTTAACAGCAAGTAAATAATTTTTCATGAGACATCAGGTGGTGTACTGAACAGGTGCTAGTTCAGAACTCACTGCAGAGATGGTGCCCTGGCCTACCGTCAATAGTGGATGGCAGCAGCGTTGAGACAATTTCTCCTTGTCCTTTTTGGTTTTTGTACAGAAAGCACTGGAAGCAGTAGAGAACAGCACAGCGTAGCACAAATGGCTGCCTCTCGTTTACCATGGACATGAGCAGCACTACAATGGCAGGCCTGTTGGGATAAAAAGGAAAAGCCTTGAGAACTAAGCTGTGAATGCAAACAGCTGCAGGTACAAAATATGGATGTATTCCACGGGTAAGGATGATAATGTGGCCTACCACTGCATCTATTACTATTTCAAACAAGAGTATTAAAACCCAAGGTGCTAAAATTTTTTTTTACTTATTTACACACAGAACAAGAGATGGATTATCCATCTCCCTTGCCTCTGAAACCTTTTTGGACTGTCCTCTGGCTGACAATGGCAGCTCATGCTAATCTAGGAATTTCTCAGTCATTGCTCATTTGTTTTTCAGGTGGCACATAACACCAGTTCTAGGCCTCATCTCTCTACAAACACACCTGACACCTTAATGCTGTATCCAATACATCCCACAGGAACTTGAAGCTGTTACTCCAGACTGTAATTCCAAGTGTGGAATTTAAAAAATCCTTTGGATTGCCCATAGCAATACATCATCACCTAACAGAGTTAAAACACTTTTCTTCCTCTACCTTGGTGGATTAGAAGGTGCATTTACAGAGGCAAAGTAGTCTTGATTTGTCTGGCATCCTCGGATGACCTCTGATACAGTATTAATGGTCTAGGGAAAGAGCAGAGAAAAAAGTTAAATCTATGTTTAAAATCTGAGCCATGGTCTACCACCTGGATGTTTCAAAATTATTACAGTCCAGCCTGAGAGTTCAGTACTGAAAAGCACATACAAAGTCTCAACTCCAAGACTGAAGTAAAACCAGTGTGCATGAAATCAAGGCATTTAACAGGTCTGAAAGATGCTGAGCAAAAGTTAAGGGACACAAAGCTCAGTCACCTCCAGCTTCTTTTTGTATGCCAGGTAAGTTTTGCTATGACAGCAAAATACCAGCTAAATTGGACATTTTTAAGAAGTGAAAAGGTGAAACTGTCTGAGAAATTTAGAACTGGAATAAACAAGTCCACACTCAATCCAAGCACATGGTTTTATCAAGGGAAAAATCCGTCATCCTACATTGCTGGCAGGGCTTTCTAGAAGCTAAGATCCCTCATCACTGGAAGCCTATCAAATTAGAATATTTGTAGACTCTCTCAAAAACTAAAAACAGGAATAAGCCCACTCCCAAACCAGGAAAAGCCATTAATCAATGCAGCTGCTCTGGGATATGCTGAAATCAAAAGGAGAAAAAAAAAAAGGCTAATCCAGATCCTTTCTGGTTGCAGAATACAATGTAAATGACTCTTCCATTTATGCTGCCCACACAGGAAGCTGACATCTGTGGCATCTGAAATAGTTGCTTAGCAAATACTCGGTCTCTGCAGCAGCTGCTTATCCCTGCAGACTGCTGTTACCACCCGCTTGGTCACTCTCACCCCTCCATCCACTGCCCCTCTTACTTCTGTGAGGATATCAGCAGGAACCCCAGTTGCCATGAGGATGGTGCAGAGCTGCTGTAGGAGCCCACAGTGGAACATGGCCTTCTGACAGCTGCTGGTGGCACCTGGAGGGTTTGTAGGGGATACCAGGACCCGCACAAGCTACAGAGAAGGAAACACTGCCGTGTGAACAGAGCCTGGGACCTTTGGAACGCAAAACCAAACTCATTTGAGGCTTCACTATCAAACAGAATTGCTTATTAAAATGGAGACTGGAGACAATAACACAGTGTTTATCTCATTGCTATGTATAGCTGCTTGATTTTCAGTTTTATGCCAGGGGATTCTTTACATAGAACACACCTAATGATGTTTTTAGTTTAAAATCTGTTACATCCCAGCTGACATCAAGTTATGCCAGTCATCACAGATTCACCTCTGACAGGGTTTGTGCTGAAAGCAGCACAACTCATGAGCACTGGTAGCTAATTCTGAGCTGAAGAGCTGGATTTCACAGTTGAGACATGACACTTTTCACTGCACAAGAGCTGACAAAGAGCTGGCATCAGTAATTAGGAGTTGTAATGGCATCTTACCTGCAGCATCAGGTGAAGATTAGTTACTTTCTGTGCAGACCACCCACAGTTGTCATCTCCAACCTCAAACCAAGGCTTCATACGCTGAATGTATGAACCTTCCTTGAAGAAATTCTGATTGGAATTATTATTCTTCAACAAGTTTTGCAAAAGGAGGAGACAGTCTTCCACTACTATGCCTGATGAGACAAAGTACCACAAGGTGAATCAAAACATGCCACATGGAAAAAAATTAGCTTGTCCATACACTGAGAATGTTCTAGATGGAACAGAGCACACATTTCTGAGCTCTTCATTCTTAACACACATTAGGCTTGGATCAATAATTATGAACCTTGTGAAATCATAGCTGTTTTTATTCCACAAGTCCAAAGCAAATTTCCAAAGCATGTACAGCTCTTATCAGTTAACTGTGTAAACAGGAAAAACTACCAACAAAACCTCACCGTCACAAAGTTCACCTGTTCCAAAATCAGACTACACTGTCCCTACCCAATGCAGTCAAATCAAGTTCCTCCTGAGCTGCATCATGATTCCAAGGCATCAGCTCTTCCTGGCTCACATATTCATTCTCTTCAATCACTGGCTACCATCTTCAACTCATTTCAAAGCTACTTTTTAGTTTTCCAATTACACTCAGATAAAAGCTCCTCCTGTCAGAGGAACAGATAAGTAGCAGAGGGGAAAGCAGAGAAGTCTTAGCACATAGGGATTTATGTAACAAGTCTCCTAAAAATATTAACTGCCTAAAAATAGCAGCTTTAAATCAAAGGTTCGCTGAATATTTCCATGCCAACATACCTGAAATAATATAGCTGGGAGAGAAGCATTAACTGCTCCTCCAGCCCACAGAAAGGTCATGGAACAGCAACAGACTGTAGTAAATGCATCATGCATTGCTAGTAAAAAAAACAAGCCCTCAAGTGCTACATTGTTTTTTGCTCCTTTTTAAAATTCTTTTCCCCTTCCGACAGGTGATTGACTTGTCAAGGAGCTGACCAGAAACCTGAAGTCTTTGGTGCAGCTGAAGGAACTCAACAAGCTGTTACTTCCAGCCACTCCAAGCATCGAAAGATCTCATGGGAGGAATGCAGATGCTTAACTCGGTAAGTGACAAATGCAGCACACACATCTGACACTGCCATTCCAAGCTGATACATGCACAGGCCTCGGTCAAGCAAGAACACACTAACTCATGCACACATGCTCAGAGGAATGACCTGATGTTTTAACTAAGTATGCCAGTTTTTCAAAAGCACTGAAACACAGCTACCTGGTCAATCTGGTTTTGCTTATTTTATTACAAGCAGTCTAAAAACTGAGATCCTTTTACCCACTGACTGAGCTCCAACCACCCACTAAGGTAAGCCTGGAAATAAGCTCATAGTTGCAGAAGCACAAGGCTAAGTCTTAGACTCCACTGTACCTCCATCGCTGTTTCCTTCCTCTGTTATGATATCCAGAAGTCTCTCAAAGGCATTTTCAAAGGCAACAATCTTCTGTATGGCTGCATTACTTTTGGTCAATTGCTGTAACAACAGGACTCCCTTGACAGGTGGAGGAGAAAAGAAATCAAACCTGTGTGTTAATATAACCCCATTGTTTTTTCACAAGTCACAGCTCTTGGGAGGATGCTGAATCAGCAGCATAATCCTCAACCAGGATCACAGGCACACCCTCATGCCCTGCAACTCAGCACATCTCCACCCACCATGGACAGCAGGCTCTGATTCCTGGGGCCTCCATACACTGCTAGAGAGGAGGCCAAGAGGCCACACAGAACCTCTGTACTCACATCATTGCGGATAACCTCCCTGGAGTCTGCCAGCAAATCCATCAGGCGGGAAACACCTGCAACAAACAGGTTTTAAACAAAACATCAAAAGGTGCAGCTGTTTCATGCTGGAGGTCTTGAAAACATCTTGCTCGAGACTCCTCTAAGCCTCTGCCATGTCTGCTGGGCATCAAGCTCTAAGTGTATCAGCAATGGATTCAAGCACTTACCCATAGGGCTGACCAGAATGATCTGTTGCACCTGAGGCCCTTGCTGCTTTAAGAGAGATGTCAGTAACTTCACTCCAGGCCAACGAACATGGAAATCAAATTCCTGAAAGGATGGAAAGGAGCACATTAAATAATGAACTCCTCAGTATGTAACTCAGATACACTGACAGTTCCTTAATACTGCTCAAAGCATGGCATAGGTTCCATGTGGGAAAAGCAGAGTATCATGTTTTTTACTGCAGTTGGACTATAAAGCAAACAAAAAAAAAGAAGATAGTATTGTATTGTTCTTTCTCTCAAGCACAATCATATTGTTAGATTGGGAACAGCAATTTTAACAGCTCTAAGTAAAAAGACAGTCCATGAGGACAAAACCATGGGAAAATGAGTTAAATATCATGCTGCTAGAAAGCAGTCATCCTTTCCACTTGAACTGCATCTCAGACATAACTGTCTCATGATGATTTAATAATCATCTGAAAAATAATCTTTGCACAAGGGACAACCACTGCTGTTTGGGGAGCAATAATTTTTATTGTTTCTAAATAACTAACGAAACTCCTTTCTCAAGTAGCAGGATGAGAGAACATGGCCCCAAGGTGCATTAGAGGAAGTTTAGATTAGCTATTCAGGGAAATTTCTTCACTGAGAAAGGGGTTGGGCATTCAAAAAACTGCCCGGGGCAGTGGTGGAATCACCCCTGGAAGCACTCAGGAAACATGGATGTCGTACTTTGGGACATGGTTTAGCAGTGAACTTGCTGGTGCTGGATTAACAGTTGGACTCTATGATCCTGGAGGCCTTTTCCAACCTAAATGGTTCTGGGATTCTCTTCCATGTGCCCCTGCTTTAAAAGCTGCACCAATGGTGTTCATCCAGGTCAGTCCTGACTCAGCTCCAGCCCCACCTTCACTGGATCCTGGCACTCCTCACCCCTGACACCAGCTTCACTGGGAGGACAAAACCATGGCTCTCTCCATTCCATAAAGCACTACCCATCTCTCAGCAGCCTAAATATGACACAGTTACTCACCTCCACCAGAGTCAACAGCAGAGTGACATTTTCTTGCTGTTTAATGAAAATCTCTGTGAACTGACTCCCCAAATCATCAACTTGTTTTGCTGAGTTTTCTTCTGTAACAGCAAAAAAAAAAACACATTACAACACAACTGGAACAACTTCAGCAGCTGTGATTTTTATTCTTACTAAAATAAGGCCATGGGTGACCATAAGATTTTGAGTCACTGTTATAAATGTTAATTGAATTATTTTCAAAACAAACACCTAAACAAGCTTTTCACAAAAACCCTACATTATTCTAAACATAACTTTTGAATCTGAACAGTTACATCCCCATATAGCTCCACTAACCCAAGAGAGCAGCCCCTTGTGAGTACCCCACACTGATGGGCAAAAGCAAAGTACATTTCACACCAAGAGCCTTGAAGTGTAAGGAACATAAATCATCTAAAGCTGAAAGGCCCAAATACCTTAATTATTCTATTTGGTTTAGCAATAGAAAAAAGACCTAAACATCAGGAAGCGAAAAGAAGAGTCACACAGATAAGCATCAAAACCTCTCAGTCTTGGAACCTGAATTGATTTCAAATGTGCCAGAATTGAGTGCCATTCCATTCTTCACCTTACAGTTACACAGAATTGGGCTAGCACATTAATTGTCTTACATAATTAGTTCATACATCACTGTTGCATGAACAAAAAACATATGCAAAAGTATCCCACAAAATGACCAAACTCCATGCAAGCAGCATCGCTGCACCACTGCTATTTTTCTAGGCTGAGTGACAATTTACATAACTGTTCCACAAAACAGTGGCATGTAGGTACTACTGGTTGACATAATTAAGCAATGTCACCTGAAAAACTGAGCAAGTGCAATTCTAATTCAAAGAGAAAGTGTTTGTTTTAATGAACAGAAAATAAGCACTAAAGCAGGTGAATTTCTGACCAAACCCTAAAGTTTTGGAGTTTTTTCCTCCAAAAAACACTCTGCTCTAAATTTCCAGGTGCAGAAATTACAAAATATTACAGAACACCTTAAAAGAGAAGACAGACTGTGCAAAAATAGCTCTAGCCCAAGCACATAGCATCGAGCAGGACATAAGGCCAATTGTGACCTCCGAAGCTAAGGGTCTTATCAAATCTAAGCCATTCCTGAACTGACATATATTCATTTACAGAAATGAAGATTAAAAACACCACACAAGTTCAGCTTCTGCACTTGCTGCTGTAGGATAAGAGGCAACACAGCTGGGAATCCATCACACACAGATTGTACATCCTGTAGCTGGCTGCAGGCCAAGGAAAGAGAGTCCAGAGACCCTAAACATTTTACTTTCAAAATTAAGTCAAATACTTCACATAGACTTTTCCATGAGCTGTGACTGAACATCTTGTCCTTGTCCCATTCTCAGCTGCAAATAGCAAGTGTTTGAACTCTTGATGCCAACTGCTGCCCTTGCACAAGCTCCAGGTGCTAAGGCAAAACCTGAGCAGTATGCACAGCCTCTCTCAGGCTGTAGTTGATTTTTCTTACTCTAGCTCAGTACTCTTCTATGAAAGGGCCAAATTGCTTTTTTTTTCCAAGTGTTTCTGCTACTATGTTTGACAAAAAACCAAATAGGCAAAGGGAAGCTGTATTTTCCACTTAGACCAGAGATCTTGCAACCAGCCTTCTATTCATAATTGTTCCTTAAATCTATACATTCATAGGGCTATATCAAATCAAGCCAAAAGCTTGCATCTAGTAAGATCAGCTCTTAGCAATTCACTACCAAGCAGCACTGCAAACTAGACTTTAGTTTTAGAAAATAAAGTAAGTTTCAAAAAGAGAACATGCAAAGCATTAGTGGTAACCTACAGTAGAAGTGAACACTATTTTAACATGCATTGCTTAAAAGAGACACTGTGAAGGATGCTCACATGCAGCTCATGCACTGGTGTCCAGCTTCAGGGCTTCTTGCAAACAAACTGTGTTCACAAACTTGGGTCCCTTAAAACCCTACCAGTTTGGGGCTGCACACTTGACATCCTTAGCGAGAATTTACCATTTACTCTGGGGATCTGCTGGCATTCAACATGCCAAGTCACAGGAGAAATAAAATTGAAAACACACTTGAGCTGCAAAGAGTAAGGATAGAACAGAAGGCAAAATGCCTTTCCTGAACTTCAGTGCAAGTTCTTACAGTGTCCTTTTTAAACGGCAGCATTACCAGCAGGAGTAGCAACTACAGCTAAAACAAAGTGCCATATTTATATAAGTAAAGGTTCTTTTACCTTCAGAGTCATCTGTCAGTGCAGATAAAATAAAAAGAAATAAGAGACAGCTTTACCAGTTGAACAGCTTTACACACAACACAACCAATTACAGCATAAGCTCAGGTTTCCAAAGCAGCCATCCCAGATTCCTACAGCAGCTGGACTTCTGCAGGAGGTTCTTATGGAATGGGTTAAACTGAAGTACCCCATAACCCTTACAAACCCTGGTCATCTCCCACACACAACTCCAGCTGGACAACTCTTGGCTCTTTGGAAAAACTTGCCAACACCTTTGTCCAATCCATAATCAAGGTCTCTACCACAAACATGAATTCACCAGCACTATGGAACTCTGATCTTGTTCTAAACCTTTTTAATCAAGATGGGGAACTGGAGGAACATGGAAAAGAAAGCCAAATAAGCCAAGCACAATTTGAAACATGGTTTAGAATAACATTCATTGGCCTTTGAGACTGGTTTAACGGTCTTCAAAAATGAAACAGGTATGTGTGCATGAATTTTCACAGCCCAGCTGTACAAAGACAAGTAGGATCTTTCTAAGTCTCTTCCTCCACTGCCACAGCAGGGTTGGAAAAGGTTTTCACACTTATATGTGGCACCTTATCACAGGTACCTGAGATTTTATAATATCTCAACATCCTTGTTAAATCATGAGATGGTAATGTCTCATTTGACAGTAATAGCCAGGACTATCCTTCCCCAACAGCAAAGAAGGACTTGATTCTTGACTTATAAACTAGAAAAAAGTTATCCCATTCCAACCTGGCTCCTGTTCACAGAACAAAGTTTTTAAAATTAACAAGCAAGAGATCCAGTGTTACTTTAATGCAAACTGCATACAAGATCTTCAGCATTATCCTAAGAGCTATACACCATAACAAAGCAGGTCTAGGTAAGCATTAGTAAATCACAGCATTACAGTTGATAATTTGAACAAAGCACCAAAGAAAGCAAGCCCACAGTTAATACAACTATTACTACCAAGTGCTTACCTTGCTCCTCCTCTTCTAGGTCATTCGATATAACATTGTAGAGTGTGTCCAAAGCATAGCCAATTATTTCAGAATCTGAACTGCAATGAAAGAACCACTTATCTTTAATGACTTATTTCCAGCTACTCATACAACATTGCTCTTCTGCCCAGGCAGTTCCCTTTGCAGCACTAGGCCAAGTAAGAAGCACAGATTTATTGCAGCACCACATAAACCATGAACTGTCTGCTCCCTGAACAGAGTCAAGCTCCTTTTCCCAGCTCCATTCTCTCACGTGAGCCTCAGGAAGTCTGGTGAAACCAGATGACCACAGGACTCCACTGTAGGCGTGTCTTTAATTTTCTGAGTCACTCCCTCCAACCTGCTCCTATAGCAGCAGCAATCCCTGGGAATGCTTCAGACTTGCCACAAGATCACCCAAGGAAGCAGCAGACAAGCTCCAGCATTGCCCAGGTGGGACCCTCCCTGCTACACTGTCAGACAGAACCAGAGCCAAACCTGAGAGCTCCAGGGGGATTGCAGCAGCAGCTGTGGATTCTCACATACAGGCAGCCTCCGTGTCACCCAACCCATTAAACCTGATTATTACAGGGTTTTGAACTCCAGCATCCCAGAAAGCTGCAGGTAACCCCAAAGCATTTGTTCACCTGCTCACACCCAGACTCTTCTCTCAGGAAGGACCTGTTTCTCCTGCATTACCAAGGCTGAACCATCTATAAACCCTATGCTAGAACCAAGACACAGCACAAGAGTTTATGGGGCAGAACACAACCATTTCTGCTACCTGCTTTGTTGCTCTTAAACCAAAAGAGAATGAAAGCAGTTGGTCAAAAAAAAAAAAAAAAAAAAAANCCTAAAATCATAGAGAAAGGTGTATCCAAGTGCAGAAGGACACACCTCACAGCATTTTCATGATTCTATACACGCATCTGAAAACACTGTCAAAAAAAAATTTCTCACTCCACCTTCTAAATATTTACTCTCACTGGTCTCCAAGGCATTCCAAGTAAGGCCTCCACACCAAAAATAAATTTGCATTTCATGAGCCTGCTAGGCCAGTTCAGAACAGAGGCCTGAACAACCACCTAACCTTTTAGTCCATGGAAACAGTCTCATCTACCAGGTATGATCACATCTCCAACCTGCTTATGCTTCCCCTCTGTCATTTTAGCTCTTCAACACACTACAACAAAGTCTATGCTTTCCTTTTCATAGAAATGAAACAGATCCACATCTAAAAAAACACAAATTCTTTCTTGGAAACTTGAAAAGCAAGGCTGCAGCTTGGTGGGTTTTTTAACATCCCTTCTTAGGAAAACTACGGCAGCTCCAAAAGAATAAGCAAATTTAATGTACACATGATTAAAAGCAAGCCTTCTTTCTCTGGTTCAAAGATAAGAAATCACAACCTGAGGACAGAAGCATCCCACCTCTGTTATTCACTGCCTTGCCACCATCTGCTGTTCAGCACATCCCACATCTCATTGATTATTCTGTTCAGGTTGAAGCTGTCCAGCTTCTTCTCTATAGTAAAAAGCAGTCAACAAATAAGACTTCTCAGGCATCCGTAAGAAGCAGCCTTTGTGCAAGGCAACAACCCAGCACAAGGCACCTCAGGCAACCTGCCTCTGCTAGGGGTGATTTTACATGGCATTCAAATGAGATGTCAGGGCCCCCTGAATTCACAAACAATAGCAGAGCAGAACCATGTGGAAATGATGGCACCTGTGCATTGACTGTCCTGCACATGGATAACCAAGGTTTGTGCCTTAGGGGGAAAAAAGGCCATCTCTTAGGTCCACATATTAGGCTGCAAACTCTTTCAACTGCCACACTGAAACTCAAAAACTTTTTAATATATGTAGAAACAAAGCAGTTAAGGAATCAAGGTGACTTCTCACTTCAGTACCTTCTCTCACACCAACAGTTAAGTGGTATTGCCCCGTTCTACAGTCAAATGCCAATTTGTTTCAAAATAATCCCTAGTGGGATGTAGCAACATCTCAACAAGTCAGGAGAAGTCCTGTACCAGATCACTACTTCATATTACAAAATAAACACATGGCATAAGAATTCTAATGTACGTATATATGGAACATATCAAAGTTGACTCAGGCTCTGGGATACCCAGTTCATATAACTGGAAAACTTAAAGATATAATTTTTCTATAGAACAAGTTTTAAGCACTTGAGCAGGAGACAGAGCTTCAGGCAATCTACAAGTAAACTGTTTAACAAGTGGAAGGACATCTTCCACTTAGGAAGTGGTATGTTGCTGTTCCAGGGTAAAGGCTACAACTAATTCAAAAGAAGACCCCAGGATCCAAGGAACTGAAAACTGGACACAGGCAGCACTTATATTTTTCTAAACAAATTAAACCTGCTGTCATCTTAAGCTTCTCAGCAACACACTCAATGGGCCACAGACCAGAACACGTGCATGATTTACATCAATAGAGTGACATGTGAGAAAGCCAACTGCAGACAGTCATTGACCTCTCTTCTTAAGCAGCTGCAGTGCAAAAAAAAAAAAAAAAAAAAAAGGTGGAAAAGAGCATTTTCCACTTCTACAGAAAGTTCCAGGGCACTTTAGGTGGACACTGGAAAGGTCCAAAGATCAGACCTGTGGACACACACCATAAGAGCAGCCTCTGTCACACCAGCAGCTTCCCAGTTAAATAGACCCATCACACTGGGCTTTAGAGACAGCTGAGCCTGTCAGTCCATCAACCACTTAAGTCAGTTCAGCTGGTTTTGATATCCACTGAAAGAGTCTACGAAGCCTCACCTCTACCATTACTGACACCAAACAGTAAGAGCAACTCCAACACGTGTAACGCCTGCACTGATCACACACAGGGACTACAACTCTCTCTCCAAGAAGCCACAGCACCCAGCACTTGGCCCAGCTGATGTGCTGGCCCACCAAACATGCAACAGCAAATGACTCTAGCAATACCTCACCGAAGCCAGCATTTCTTCAGCTGAAAACCCAAAAAAACCCCATGTATTTATTATTTTTTTCAACTGCAGCCTGAGTCACACAAGATATGTGTGCAGAACCCTAGCACACACAAATTCCCAAGGATCAACTGGAGCCCAAAAAGCACTAAAAAGCCTCAAGTCCCTGCCCTAAAGGATTCAGGTTGCTTTCTCAACTGGATAAGTAGAGCCCCACCTCCCTTCTCAAAGTTCAAATCTGCCCTCAGAGCAGATAAGTGGATGAAAGTAGGCTCCTTAACCTAGTTTTTTAAAGGGCTTCCCCTTCACATCTGTGATAGTTACTTCTACAACCTTCCCTTTCACTGTTTGCACCAGGTCAGACATTCAATTTTAACTACCCAGCCCACGGAATAGGAATAACATGGTTTTGCCTAGACAGCAACCTCACACCTTCTTCCCAGCTAGTATAACTGGCCAGGCAAGAAAGGGCTCAGTCAGCAGCCTTGGGCTGAGCACTGAAGGGTTTCATGTCCTATATCCATAACTGGAACAGAAGGCCTCCTTTCAGACTGCAGCTTTCCTAATTCTCCTCAGCACTGGCATCAAAGGACATGCTCCTCCTTCCAGTGTATGCACATCTAGGTATTGCACAGCATTACGACTGTCTCATATAAATTCATCAACTTGATGCTCAAATCCTGACTGAATAACTATCCCCGTATGTTTGCCTACCTAAATAACAAGTATGTGCAGTATTTGAAGCTTAAATCCAAGGTCTGCAAACAAGTTCCACAGTACAACATGTGGGCACTATCAGGTAGAGCAGTGATTGCAAGCATGGATAACAAAGATATTCCAAACGCTGGATTGCATAAGTACTACATTCTAGTCCACAGAAAGCACTCAGATTCTTGCCATCTGTCTTAGCAGCAGCCTTGGAGTTCTGCTCTCTTGTTTACCTGAACCCAACTTGTTTTCTAACACACATGAGCAAAAACACACACTTGCTGACTTCCTTCTTCTCCTCGTAATTCTGTCTAGCTCACTTTCCGCCCAATAGCAGCTTAATCTGGGTTATTTCAAACAGTGTATTTAGTTAACATGATCTGTTTGGACTCACCTTCCTACAGAAGTGGAAAGATGCCCCTGAAGAGCACTAAGACATACTTAGGTAGTACCTTCACTCTAGAGCTTGTCTTTCTGTCCCTTGTCCTGGTTCCTGGAATTTTGTTCTTTTTACCTCTGAATAGGCTCTGAGGACATTTACCAGCACAAAAAGCCAAGGTGGCAGAAGAGCTCCCAGAAACCCAGCTGCCCTCCCAGCTTTGTCAGTACAGGGCACCAGGTCTGCATTTGTTGTGTCAGCAGCAGAAAAGGGTCACATCAGCAGCCCAAAGCAGCTACAGGATGCTTACCGGTCTGTCTGGAGAACGTGGATGAGATGTTCCATGGCTTGTATGCCAACCTCCAACCGGTATTTCTGTTTTGAGAAGAGACAAATGGTTAGCAGTCAAGCCCAAACACCAAACAAAGCTTTCTAGCAGTACCTGAGAAAGCTACTCGAAATTCACGCCGCTACGCAGGAAGCTGGCTACTTACCTTGGACAATGACTTGAGAGCACGTACAGCATCCCTCCGGTCATCCAGTAACGTGGACGAAGCTACTCGGTCACACAGCTTCTGAATCTGGAAGGGTACGTACAACACATGGGATAAGCCAGCACGGCGGGGCTGCAGAGGAGACTCCCGACACACAGCCTAAGGTCAGGAACCGCACGGGAGAGCTGCTNCCCTCCGGGAGCCGCACCGAGGCACCCGGCCGGGGAATCCCGCTCGGGCCCCGGCTGCTCTCTCCGGCTGAGGTCAGCCTTGAGTGCTCTATCCCAATAGTGCTCGGGACCCAGAGCGCAGCTTGCCTTTCTCACGAGGAAAAGGCCCCCCTCCCGAACGGCTGAATGGCGGGGCAGGCTTGCAGAAGGGTTTGCTGCGC
>VZTR01030893.1:251697-278070 GCA_013400775.1 Chaetops frenatus
GGGGCGGGGGGTAGGGTAGGCCCTGGCGCGGGCTCTGTTTGTGTGCGGGGGGGCGCCTGTTCGCTGAGGGCAGCGGCGGGAACGGCGCTGAGGCGCCGAGCGGGGCAGCGCCCTGGGTCTCGGCTTTGCCCTTCGCCGCCCGCCCCGGCCGCTAGCTCCCGGCTCGGCTCGGAGCGGAGGGGTGGCGGCTTTTGTTCGCTGTCACCTTGGTGGCTCTTTCGCCTCGTCTCGGGCGGCGCGGGGAGGCCGGGGAAAAGCGCCCCCAAGCCCCGCGTTACTTGGTGCTGGCTGTGGTGTTGGGCCCTGCGGTCGCCGCTTCCCGTCTCGCTTCTGGATCGATCACTGTGCAGGGGCCTCCACAGGTATGTGGGCTTCGGCATGTGCAGGGTGCTGCTCCGCCGGCCTCGCCCGTGCTGCTGAAGCTCCCTTAGCTCCCCGTTCTCGGCTCAGCGGGCCCTTTTGCTCTCCTACAAGTTAGTACGGCCTTGGCATTCTGGCTGTAAGGGCTGCCCCAGCTCTGCAGACCTCACCTTTCTGCCCTTCCCCTTTCCTTGGTCATAACCTGGGCTGTTCTGTTTGCACACAGTGATATTGCAGAAGTTGTTGTGAGCTCCTTTTATTCTGCAGAGCTGGATGCCTCGAGTAGATCTTTTCTGAGCTGCTCTAGTTTGCCACCTGAGTTGAGCTCATTGGGTTCTCAGGCTTCTGCCTCCCTTCACCTCAGATGTCACTGCAGTGCCAGCGTGCGTGCCCAGGAGCAACTCCGCAACAAATCTTTCGGATCCCTTGGGTAGCTCAGTGAGCCTGGACCTTGAGCTTGGTGCCAGGTACCACGGCATGAAAGAACTGTCACAGGAGAGAATGAGATGATATGGCATTAATGTTTAATTTCAACTAGACAGTCTTAGTCAGTCACGTAGATATTGTTATTGTGGCCTTCCCTGCTGGTTTGGCAACTCCCAAGCCCTCTGTATATTCTAGTCACTTCACGTTCGGTGTGCAAATGATTTCCATTCGTGCAGAAAGAAGTGTAAAGATGCCCAAGGTACTTTTGAACAGTTGAGAAATAGAGGAAGTTATATCAATCCATACCCAAGTGTCTGAATGTAATGTGGCTCTGTTACTGTAGCACTGCAAGTGAGTATAGGATTTGTCAGCTTGGATTCTGAGCTGAGAAGTTGTGGTTGCTGACAAACTGGTGTTGCTTTACTTCTGGAGTTGATTTATCGTTCAGGAGGCATTTTGTGTCCATTGTGATTGTGGGTGTGAGTACAGGGCTGTACATCTCCTAGGAAAGCTTGTCATTCTTAAGGATTCCTTCTTGAGAACCCTGATTGCTTGGATGTCAGAAGTATAATCTTGGTTTGCCATGGGAAGTGTTCTTGGAATAGTGTGCTTGGCAGATGTGGGCTTGCTGTGAGAAATTATGATCTGTATCTGATGATTTTTTCATTAGGAGAATAAAATATTTTCTGTGAAAACTAGCTTAAACTGAAGAGAAAACCAAATGTCCATCATCCACTTAGCTGCCTATGTCCATAAGAATGTTTTCCTTTATGGAACTGAGGATTCAAATTAAGCATCTATTATTATGTGTAAGATTATTTCACAGCACTGAAAATACAGTGAGGAACCACTGTACCTTAAGGCACAGTGTTGGATTTGAGTCTTCTGCTGTCGTAATTATGGTACTGGATATTACTGCTTTTGAGAGCATTTAACAAATAAAGAACTGCAACTGAAATAACATGAAAAGATGAATATGTCAGATTAATAGATGTATCTGATGAGACAGTAAGAGGAAGGCACTGAACCTTGTCTTGGATGCTGACACAGAGGTGGAATGGCTCCCCCAGAGCAGGTCACTGTTATTACTGCTCTTTGGGTGGGTTTGGCCGTTTTGGACAACACAGGTTGATTGCCCAGAGACTGGTCCCCTATGGCAGCCATGTGCCTAAGATACAGGGTGCTGTTAAACTCCTCCCAAAAAAACCCCAACCACAAAACAAAACTAAACCAACTTCTCAGGAGAGCTTGATTTGAAAGGACTGCATGCTGTGCCTTCAAGCTCAGCCAGCTCAGAATGTAGCACATAGGTAAAGGAGATCATAAAGTAAAGGGACTCTGGCAGATTACACATGGTTGCTGATCCTTGCTGCAGATGGAGGATGCTCTGAGTGCTGACCTTGCAGAGCATGACAGAGAGAAGGTACTGTCAGTAGTGGAGTGTTGTTTAGCACTTTTGGTTGCCCTTTCAGGATTGTTTCCTTGCAGTTAGTGCTACTTTGACTTTCCATGGGGTACCGACCGGCCTCAGCAGGGCCTGTGTGCTGGATGCCCTGCCTTGGACCTGCTGGGCTGTCAGTTTGGATTTTTAGTTTTATTCGAGTTGTGGCAACAATGGCATCTCAGAGTCACATTTTTGGATTCCAGGAGCAAGTGCACCCTGTAAGGCATTATTTTTTCCTTGCCTACAGTAAGAAACACAGTTCAAACTGTTTAGAAAGTGTTTAAAGTTTAAAAGTGATTATCGAGGTTCAGGAGAAACTTGTCCAAGATTGTGAAAGCTGCTGTCCCCTTCCCTTCTGTTTTCCTTCAGCTCCAGTGGTGTGGGGAGTGGCACTGTCCCTTGTGGCTTTGTTTAGTGTGCCTGCTTGTGGGGAACATCTTCCTGATTTGCAAGAACATTTTTCTCAAATTTATTTTCATTTTAAGTGGTGTATTCAAATTGGATTAGAGACTTGGATAAGAGTTGCAAACTTGTGGATGTACATACAAGCCATGCTGTTGCAGGTTTATATAAAATGATAGCTTGATGTCTGTGTGCCTATAGTTGTGGACAAATTGTTCTATGGATGACTTTTTCAGAGGATGAAATTTGCTTTTCAATAAAAAAAAACTTTATTTGCTGAGAGTTTTTTATTAAAACAACTGGTGAGGCCCACAGCTCCCTTGCAAAGCATAGAAGTTTCTCTTGATGGAGGTTATGTTCAAGTTCAGGTGATGCTTTCTTCATCTGCTGTCAGAATTCAGTTCAGCTTTCTTCTGGTTTGTTTGGGTTTTGTATTTTTTTTTCCCAAGCAAAACTGATGAAACATCCAGGCAACTTCAGTGTTGTTGGTCTGTCTTGAAACAGGAGAAAAGTGGCTTTGGAATACCTCTTTGGGCACAACCAAAGACTTTGTGCAAAAGTTTGTTCTCTGGATACCTGAATTTGAGCATGTAGGCCACCATTCTGTAGCTCAGTCATGGCCTCAGGTAACAGTTCTTTGCCACAGATGATGATTCATTTCTGCTTTCTATAGGGCAAGGGAAATAATAATCATAATAATGCTTACATGTATTATAGGGAAAAACAGCTTTGCTAATGTCAGAGCTGTTTAATGAGCAAAATGCATGCCAGGGAGCATTTCACTACTCAACACATAGCAGTCATCACTATTTCTTCAGGAACAAATTGCTGCTGCCCTCTTGTGCAAACTGATGGATGATGATTTGGGGTTTGGTTTCTCCTTGTTTTTTTTTTCATTCAGTTATAGAAGGGACAAACACAGCTTAATGAAGTTTTGTGCATAAAGATGATTACAGGTTGAATGATTTTGCATGATCTCTCTTGAGTGTGAACATGAGAAATTATGGTAGTTGATTCTCGGGTACTTCAGCACAGTTGTCTCCATGTGGGCTGTACCTCATCCCCTTAGCCCTCAACAGTTTCACCTTGTTGAAAAGGCTGACTCCTTGCTTTATTTGTCATGGCTGCAGGAAGGTGCGAGGTGAATTTCAGTACTATGCAGCTGCTCTTCAGAGGAAATGATCTTTTCTGCTTTCCTTTGCTTATTTTGGCCTGCAGATAACAAATAATTCCTTTCTGTGCCAGTTCTCTCATTGTTTTTGTTCTCTTGAAAGAAATCCTGCCTGTAGGTTGAAATTATTCTTATAAACTTGAGTCACACCAGTTGAAGTTGCAAGGAGTATTGCACTGGCACCTGTGCATGTTCTTCTGTTTTGGAATCAGATTCTTCACCTCTGAGTCTTGTCTTGGGAAGAGATTCCATGTTGCATTGTGCCTTTCAGCTTGAGAGAATTCTGCAAAATATTTTGTGTGGCTCCTGATTCTCCTTGGTTGAAGAAAGCACTGGAAATCCAGTGTGCCTTCCTGGTAACAGAGGGATCGGAAGTAGTGGGTAAGGTGGAAATTTGATCTTGTCGAGGAGTTGTTATGTCAGCTGGATATAGGTAGGAGTGCCTGTGGATGAGCAGCAGCTGCATGGGTATTCCTGTTACCGTGTCCGTGTGGCTTATGGTTTTTGGCCATTGTGCATGGTGGAGGGATTTTTTTAACAGTACAGTTGCACCATAAAGAAGGCAGCAAGTAAGTGTATTTGATTTCTGGTGATTGCCATCTCAGTGCTGGGATCTCACACTAACAGCAGTATTTTGTTTCTGGCTAGTGTGTACATGAGTGCCTTGAG
The DNA here is from genome assembly GCA_013400775.1 of Chaetops frenatus. Lineage (NCBI taxonomy): Eukaryota > Metazoa > Chordata > Aves > Passeriformes > Picathartidae > Chaetops > Chaetops frenatus. The sequence continues at coordinate 256,170 of VZTR01030893.1, forward strand.
CCATAAGTTCTCATTAAGACCTTTCTCAATGGCTGCTCAGGCTGATCTAAGAATGTGGCTCATTACATTCAGGTGAGCAGAGCACTCAGAATCTTCTTTCTTAGTTCGTTATTCACTGGCTTTTGAATGTGTACTAATGGAAACTGGAAATAGAGCTTTTATAGAGTATGGATATTGATGGGGCTTCCCTTGATGCCTGATAAGCCATGCAGATACCATTCTTTGTAAATTTGGCCTGTTTAAATTGTTGCTGCTCATGGCCTGACTTTCAGCATAAATTTCACTGGTGTCTTTACCTCCAAACCCCTTTAGCCTGCTAAGGCTTGGGTCCTTGGCTTCAGGGAGGTGCTGTACTAATTGGGACACGTGGAGATTTTAATCTTTTGAAAACCTGGTTTCATGGCACCCATTGTTGCTAGCAAGGAGTACCTCTGATTTTATTTTACTGCCTTTAAATGACCTAGGAGACCTGAACAGTTCATTAAAGCTCTGCTATCCCCACTGAGATCTTGAGGAAATAATGAAAGGAAATAATACTGAGACAGGTGAAGAATTGTACTGAGACAGCCTCTAAAATTATGTGATGGTGTGATGTAAATCAATGGTGGTGTCACTTGAAATATGGAAGAGGTGCATGGTGCTCCTTTCTGTGAGGAAATAGGACAGATTCCAGTGAAGAAAAGGTGTAGTGCAATATGGATCTCCTGTAGTGTAATGACTTGTCACAGATTATTATGTTTTGTACCCAGAGGCATTTTCAATGTTCATTGAGGTATGCCAGCAATTTGTTAACAAGTATATTTTGCTTATTGCTATATTCGTGAGAATGTGTGGTGGCTGTCATCTGCTTTTTAACAAGTTCTTTAAAAAAATCCTGATGAGGCTCCATCCTTGTATATTCTCCCAGGTGCTCATGGTGAAGATCCTGTCACCAATTTTGTGTTTATCATCTGCTTGTGAGGCAGGGGAACAAAAAAAAAAAGGATATTCTCACCTGTAGAAATGGAGATATCCTTCTTCTTGTAAGACTGGTTTCTAAGTAGAATTTCCTTGTGCATGCCGTTGCTGTAGTGCGAGTTGTGTTGGGAAGATCCTCAGGTTGCTCATATTTTGTTTTCTTTCCTTTGCTCGTGCTTTGAGCATGCGCAGGGCTCAAACCTTTGATGTTTCTTAGTATTTTGACATTTGGTTTTGTGTCTCATTAACATAATTAATTCCTTTGGGGCTTCCTGTGAGGCAAAAGTAATACTGTGTTCCAAAGTCATGTTGGGTTGTATCAAAGCATTTATTTAAAAACCCTATATTTCCATAGGGCTTTGGATAACCATATCGTAAGTTTGCTGATTTCTTTTCTCCAGGTTCAAGACCTGTGTTTCAGGCTTTGCCTTCTGCCTTACCTGCACATTTTTGAGAGTGTTTTTTCAGGTGTAATTCCTGACTAACTGTGTTAGGGAGCATTTCTTGGTATTGTCTTGTGGCTTGGGTTGCCAGCTTGAGATAATTTTGGTTGTCTGTGAAGTTTAAACCATTTGAGCCGAGTATGAGGGCTTTTTTTCTTTGGAGTTCCATTATGATGCAGGATCTGAAGTATTCATGGCATCATTCCTCTGTGTGTTCTACCTTCATTAGAGGCCCTTCTTAAGCTGGGGTTAATCTCCCAGTTTCGCTTCATATGCTCTGTATGCTGTCTGGCTGTAATTGCGAACAGTCTTTTGTTTGGCCCTTGGTTTAGATTGATGGGTCCAGGTTATTTTGGTAAAAAAACAAAAATCCTACTCTAGGATTATCTCCCAAGTTGGAAACTTAGGTTTTTTTACTTGCTCTTCTTTGCTGTTGCCTTGTATACACATTAATTTTTGGAGAGAAAAAGAAGATGAAGCATCTGTGTGAGAACTGGAGGGAGTTTCATGATCGCAGACAGTGATAATTTTAGATGAGCTGGCAAAAGCAACATGTTGGGTGTTCGCAAGTCATCAAAAAGTCTTTTAGAGTACTGAGGATTATTTTATGAGAGGAATGATCTGCAGGGCAGTATGGATAGGTAGGAGCATAGCAGGTTGAAGCAGGTGATCCCCTGGAAGTCCTTTCCAACTTAGATGATTCTATGACAAAAGCGAAATGTGGTTAGGTTGTACAACTAGTACCTAAGGCTTTGGTCATCTCTGAGGCACTAAGGTTTCCCTTCCCTGTCTTCATGGAATGTGAATCCAGCCCATGTGGTTACTTCATATTGGTGCTCCCGCTTCATCTTACAGAAGTGACAGTAACCGTCTGAAGCAGAGGTACCAGCTGCCTTAAGAAAGTGTATTCCTGTTTGCTTTGCAGGACTGTTGAACTGGGTTTTTCAAATATTCATCAGCCAAAGGGATAAATAAATGGTGCAAGAGATTTTAAACTGGGTTTTTGTTCATTTGTTTCAGTGTGGTTTTTTATGTTTTTCAAAGCACCTGTTCTGTAAGGGACTTGATATCCATTATTCCCTTTTCATCAAAGCAATACATGAATTGACAGAAATTTTCTTATTTACTCAAAAGAGGTGGGAGAGGGTGTCCTGAATTGGTTGAATATTTTCTAGTGAATTAAGTCCCCGTACACCTAATTGTTTCAATTCTAATATCACAATGTTTATCCTTTTATGGGGAAGTTGTGATACATAGGAGTGCCTTGAAACTAACGTGAATATTTTCAATTACAGCGTTTGACACTGAGTACCAAAGAAATGGTGATGGAGAAGCCAAGTCCCCTGCTCGTAGGGCGGGAATTCGTGAGACAGTACTACACGCTGCTAAACAAAGCTCCTGACTTCTTGCACAGGTAACACTTGCACTCACCAAGTGATAATGTTTTTGAACAAAGGTGTGTCCTGTTTGTTGTAAACCAGACATTCATTTCTGAGTTATGGGAAAAAATGGACCTGGCTAACTTTTGGTCTCTTGGAAAAACTGTCTCATCAGCTGTTTCATGCAAACTCCCTAGGCTCTAGAACCAAGTCAGATCGTGTGGATTTATGGCAGTTAGCAAGATATTTCCTCTGTGGAAAAGTGTGCTGCTTCTAAGGTGATAAAATGATAATGTGGACAGATTCCAGAAATACCTGCTGAGGCTGGGGAGGCTGGATAGATACTCATGAGCAAGCTGCCCTGATGCAGGTGTTATTCTGTGCTCAGGAACATTCTCTGTCCACCTGAAAGGTGGCACAAGTGTCACTAACAACAGCATCTGTGCATTTTCTCTTAACTACCTCTGACAGAGAAGAGTCCAAGAGGTTTTGGTCTGGTTTGGTTTAATCTTACCCAAGTTTGGAGCTGCTTGTATGAAATGTTTTCTAGCCACTTGCAGGCTCTGCCAGTGCTGCCTCTTTCTTCTGGTCAGGCTCAGATATGGAGGACATTTGCCTTTGTGGTCTTTGGCTGCACCTTGCTTCTGAGTGATGTTCTTCAGGGAGGGCATCTTATCCTCCCTCTTATCTTTCTTATAGTCTGAACAGCAGCTTGTTCTCTTCCACAGAGAGATTTGGGTTTCCTGGTGCTTGGTGTGCTCTTGCAGCAGTGAGGGAGTTTGGACAGCAAGTGTTAAAATTATTGTTTGATCCTACTAAAAGCTTGAGAAGAGCATAGAGGATCCTGTCACTGGTCTTTATCCAAAGCTTGCCTAGGACTTAGGAGCAGTAGAGATCAGTTTGCCCTCTAAATGGGTGTTACTCAGTGTAGTTGGATGCCTGTTGCATTTCAGTTGAATTTGTAAGGCTTTTCTGGCCCCTTAACCAAAAGTCTTTAATTCCATTTAACTGGGGACTCTGCCACCCAGAGACTTTGAGCAGTTCCTTAAAAGCCAGTTAAAATTCTTGGTCCCATCTGAAGGCCCATAGTAAGAACTGCTGACTTATTGCTTTGGAATTTAGAGAGAAATGTTTTAGAGAAAAGATGTTTTCCTATCTGCTTGTGCACTGCTTCAGCTAAGTTTCTGTATTTCCTTGCTGTTAGGAAGTGCTGGACCACGCTCAAAATCATGGTTATGTGGTTGGTACCAAAGAAAACAGTCTAAAATTTTCCCAGATTTTTTCTGGACGTAGACAAGGGAGTGAAAGTCTTGGGCTTGTATTTTCACAAAAGTAGAACTGAAAAGAGTTTCTAAGTTCAGTAGAATAAACCAAGAAATGGCAAATGTAGAAGTTAATTCTGTAGGAAGGGTTTAATTTTGTACACTGACCCTCTGCACTGGCTTGTTTAAGTAGAGAGAAATACTCAGTGTTCTTGCCACTCTGTGTGACACTGAATTAATAGAAGTACTTCATGACAATTTTATTTCATATATACCATACAAGGGTGGATAATAAAGGTATGTGTTAGCATCTGGATCTCATGACAGTCACCCGCAAGGCAAAGCATGGTCCTAAATAAAAGCACAGGGTGATAGGGTGTTTTTTCTATTAATATAAATGTACTGAAAATATAAAGCATTTCTCACATACTTTATAAGCTGACAGTAACAATCCAAATCAAATCAGACTATTCTAGGCCCAAAATGTGAAAATGGAATCAAAGTACCAAAGTATCTCTGAAATGTAAGACAAATATTGGAAGTGAATAGGTATTTAAATATCAAAACCATGAGTTCAGTGCTGGCTAAGGCTGTGAAGAGAGCAGGGGTCAGAGGAGTGGCAGGAGGGTTGTACCCAGCTGGGCTGATGGCTCTGTCAGAGGCAGGGGATTCTGAGGGTGAGGAACCTTCCAGCCAAAATGGCCATCTTCCTTAAAGCAAGCCAGCGAATGGTTGAGGTTGATTTAGGAATTTGCTATGCCACCTCAGGCAGACTGCACTGCTGAATATTAAGTTTGTTTGTTCCTGTACTATTGGAGCCTCTCGAATCTGAAATTTCTGAAGCATCGAGCTCTACAACTTTTGGCTAAAATACTTTTTGGATTTGGTTTTATTTTTTCACTTCTGTGACTTTTGCATCTCTTTGCTTGCAGGTTTTATGGCAGGAATTCTTCTTATGTTCATGGAGGACTGGATGCCAGTGGGAAACCACAGGAAGCAGTGTATGGTCAAGCTGTGAGTATTAAAATTTGTCCTGTAATCCTTGTTAATGTTCAGAATAAATCAGCGTTTTTTCTTTACCAGTGATTTTGCCTTTCTTACCTGGTGAGTAATGGATTGTGATACTGCTTCCTGTTCAGAGACAGATAGGAATTTGTTACCTTGAGGGTTATTGTTTACTTATGTCTGCTTTCATTGGCAGTTGTATTTGATTCTTCAGCTTTGCATCTGGGCTGCAGAAAATATCTTTAGGATGTGAAACAAAATTGAGAGGACCTGATAGATTTGGGCTATAAACATATCTTGTTTCAGTTAGAAGTAGTTCCTCCGGAAAGGACTGATGTTTGTGAGTTTCATGAAATTCTTGTATGAGTGGAGTTTTGTTAAAGTAGAACATAACTATCTGAAGAAATGAATGAAGTGAATTGAGGATTGTTTTGGTTGTACTGCATTATGAGAATTGTCTGTCACCTAGGACATCTCTGCATGTGACAGCCACATCTTTGAGCAGTGTGGCTTTTTGTCCATGGCAGGTTTGCTTTCTTCTCCTTTCACCAGCAGAATCTCATTAGCAGCACAAAAATACTGGCAGTGTAGATGTTCCCTGCTCCTGTGATGTTTGGTACTTACACGATACGTAAAGGGTTGGTTTGGGGTTTTTTGTTGTGGTTTTGTTTTGGTTTGGGGTTTTTTGTGGGTTTTTTTGGTTTTGTTTTGTTTTTGGTTGTTTGGTTTGGTTTGTTGTTTTTTGTAGGTGGTTTTTTTGGGGGGTTGGTTTGTTTGTTTGTGGTTTTTTGGGTTTGGGGTTTGTTTTGTTTTGGGGATGATGTTTTTTGTTGTTGGGTATTTTGGGAGGTTTTCTTTATTTTTGTAACACAAGCTAAATCCTGTCCCTTTCACAGGCCTTAAAAAAACTAAAGCCTTAAAATAGGTCACAGATTTTAAAACAGCTGGAAAAATTGGATAGCAAGTTGTACGCTGTTTGACTACTCTTGAGAAATACTTGAATCCTAGTGAAAAACTTGAGATTAAAAGTTAGGTGAGCTCAGGAAGATTTTTCTCAGTGAAAGACACTTCTTGGTTCCTGTATTTATCATTTGAGCTTCAGGGGAGTGTTTTTTGGGGTTAGTTGAGACTCAGGTAAGGAATAGGTGTAAAGCTGTGTATAGAAGTCACTGCAGCTAAAATGTCTCTATTTCTAGGAGATACACAAGAAGGTGATGTCACTACAGTTCAGTGAGTGCCATACCAAGATCCGTCACGTGGATGCTCATGCCACTCTGAGCGATGGGGTGGTGGTGCAAGTCATGGGAGAGCTGTCAAACAACGGCCAGCCAATGAGGAAGTTCATGCAGACTTTTGTGCTTGCTCCAGAAGTAAGTATGTGTAAGATTGTGTCAAACTTCAAATAATGATGGAAGAAACCTGACCTCACTAGTAGCTACAATTTGTCATACTGGGACAAAAAATAGGATCTGGCTTTAAAACTTGGTCTGGAGAGTATAATTAAATGTGTCACAGTGAGCGCAGAGAAACTAGTGTATTGGACCCATCCTGAGCCGTTTTATTTACTTGGACTTGAAATGTTGGAGCAGTAATACAAAGAAAATTGAAGCTTGCGCTTGGGAGCTGCCATTGGCACAAATAAATTTTTTTAAAAATAAGGTTCAGCACTGTAGGTCGGATCTCTGCTGTAGTTGTGTGGTTTCGAGTCTAATGGCAAACATGCGTAGCAGTTGCAGAAGTTAGTGCTCAAATTTAGCTCTTGGTGAGGGCAAAGCTGTGTACAGGTAAAAGGTGTCTTGTCTTGTGTTTTCTACTTCTTTCCCCTGCTTCATCACAAACTATTGTGTGGTTGGAGATAAATGTTTTAGGTTCATGTTGAATTTCTTCACTGTTTCCCTGCACAGCACTGTAAGCATACAACCTCTCTGTAAAAGTTCAGGGGTTTTATTGTAAAGTTTTTGTAATAGGGAAAATTGAAATTCCTCAATGAAACTGAGGGGCTGTATGTTTAGTTAAAACCTGTTTGCTGTGACTTAGCAAAATTAGCAGATTTTATTCTCCTGAAACTTGGTTTTTCAGTTGGGCAGAAGCTACTGTTCAATTGTTTGCTTAGAGAAGAAGAAAATAACTCAGATAATCACTTTAGTGACACAGTCCTATTGCAAAATGTCAGTGTGTACCCCAAAACTTAGGTCTATAGTCCATCCTTTCCCTGTCTGCTGATACTCCATATATGCTAAACACTGCATGTTCCTCTTTTACAGGGATCTGTTCCAAACAAGTTCTATGTCCATAATGATATCTTCAGATATGAAGATGAAGTATTTGGGGATTCAGAAGGAGAACTTGATGAAGGTGAGAAGGACTGCACGCTTAGGGTTTGTGTCCTTGTTCCTCTCTCCTGTGTGCAGAGCTGCCAGAAGTGTCTTGTGGAGATGTTGGGATGCAAACTGTGTTGCCTTCTCGTGGGGCACAGAGCTCTTGTTACTGAAGCTCTGCTGGTTCAAAACATTCTGGAAAACAAAGGTCTTGTAGTAGTGCCATGTTCCCTGAAGGGCTGAACTGGCTCATGAAGGGTGAGGCTTGACAGAGAATGGAAGTGGTGAGCAATAGGACTTATGCTGTCATAGCAGCATCAGGCACACTCGTGTTCTGTGATCAGTCAAATTTGTCCGTGATTTGAAGACAAAGTGTAACTGTTTTTTAAATACATAGTTCACTTTCACATCATCATCACACTCAGTAATTCATTGCTGCTTGAGGGCTGAATTGGACCTGAGTTGGTTTTTTTCCCCTCTGTTCAATGAGGCAGGGCAGATCAGAGTGTAGCCAGAACATACATACTTGTGTTCACTGGGTGGTTTCTGGAATTTGTTCATCTCGATTCTGTGGAACAGACCATTTTAAGCAATCACCTTTGTATTTGAGATTCATCTTCTTAGTCTGAGGCACTGAGATTTATGAGGTAATAGTGCAGTCTTTCTCTTTCACTGCCACCATATGAAAAGCACCTGCTGCTTTAAAAGATCCTTAAAACCTCCTCTCAGAACTTCCTAGCAGTAATAGGTCTCTGGCTTCTTCTTTTTGTGAAAATCGTAAATAGTTAAACCTCTTGAGTGAGAGGCAGGCTGTTCCATGTTTTTTTGCAGCTAATTTTACCACATTTTGTTGGTGAGGCTTTATTTTGATTGCTACTAATTTAATATGCTTTTATTTTAACTGTGGCTCATGTACACTTGTGGAGATCTATAAGAGTTGACAAGGTTTTTTTTGTGTCAGAGTCTGAGGAAGAGGTGGAAGAAGAGCAGGAGGAAAGACAACCATCACCTGAACCTGTGCAAGAGAATGCAAGCAGTACTTACTATGAAAACCATCCTGTAACGTAAGAAGTACTTTTTATTATAGAAAGTATTTTTTTAAAGAAAAACTACAGAATTGCTTTGGCTTTAGGTTCTGGATGGGATTTAACAGGTAGTTTAGGAAAATACACTTAGCTCGATAGGGATCTCTGTTAAGTTAATATTACATTATTTTGAGACATTGCTTCTTTATTGAAGAGAGGAAATGGAGTGGTTTTTTATGTTTGTTAGTTATTTCATTTCTAGTCTCAAAAGTGAGATGAAGAGGGAGCAACCCACATGTATGTACACACTTAATGGAATCTTTGCAATTCAGACTTTGAATCGTACCTTTGATATGATGTGACTTATGTCACAGGTGCGTTAACGAAGGGATGGTTGATCACAGAATCACGGAACAATTTGAGTTGGAAGTGACCTTTTAAAGGTCATCTAGTCCAACCCCCTGCACTGAGCAGGGACATCTTGGTATGTTACTCAAATTTGGGTATCACTTGGAACTGAGAGAAAGACATACTTTTTGAGAGGCTGCTGTACAGCTGTATTGGAAGAGTAGGTCTCTGTCCTGAGTGTCTGCAAATCTAAGAAAGATTAAAGAAAAAGGATATTTATGATTTTGTAGGAAAAATACAAAAAACTACCAAATGACCACCACAAACACAAAGACACAAACACCACCAAACCCTGTGCTTCTTTTGAAACACAGGAATGGTGTAAGGACAGCTAAGGGACTTTCAGGTTCCCTTGTTAAAAAAACATGTATGACATCACTAGACAATACCTGCTGAGTGCATCAGTGATAATACTAAACACAAGTCACTTAATGCTTCTCATGAGAAATCTGATGGAAAAGTGAAATCTGCTGGAATTCTGGCAGTGACTTACTCAAGATAATGCTGAAAGTTTTGGATGCCTGAAAGCATGAAGTCAGGTCTTGTTTTGGGGTTACTGTGTCATTTGGAAAGAGGCTGTAAAGGCATTGTTCATCATAGAGTCACTTGGGCATGTGGTGACCTATGGCAGGAGCTGTATAGACAGAGGTGACTGGAGGTAAGGTGGGATTTTGGGGTGGCTGAAGAGAGAAGATAATCAGATCCCCCTACCTTTCAACCACACAGAGCAGAGAAGAAGTTGCGCCTGATTTTCTGTAAATGGCACTCACAGTTGCTTTGGTAAGGAAACTGTGTAGCATTTTGGTAAAGAAACAGTAGGTTTCATTCCAAAATTGGCTTTGTTGCCAGTGTGTGTAGCTTAATCATCCGTTGGTCCACACTGTGTTTGTATTCTTTTAGAAGCAGCAGTTCTTGAGTTGAGCACCTCTTCTCCAGGGTTAAATGACTGTGTGGTTCTCTGCAGAGAACTGTAGAACATGTCTTTGGTTCAGCAGAAGTAAAATCTGGTTTTTTACCCAGTATGGAAGTACAGCTTCACTTCTCACTGTGTTGTACACGTACAAACTATGTTGTAGCAAATGGAGACACTGCGATCTTTTTCATAGCAGAGCTGTTGCCGTAGTGCAGCTTACAAAATGTAGTAAAATGCAAAGCAATTGATAAGCTCATAAAATGCATTTGACTATTGTAGCAATGGGATAGAGGAGGCACTGGAAGAATCTTCTCATGAACCTGAGCCAGAACTGGAATCTGAAACAAAAGCTGAAGAGCTGAAAGCTGAAGTAGAAGAAAAGACCCTTGAGGAGCTAGAAGAGAAATCTCCATCTCCACCCCCTGTAGAACCTGTTTCACTACCGCAAGAACCACCAAAGGTTAGTTAAAAGTCATATCTGTGCTACTAAGTGCAGATGGAAACTGGATTGCTTTTTAAACAGCCTATTTGGGTGGCTAAACTGGTACCTCTCTTTAGTGTCATGCTGTATGAACAACTAAGCTTGACCTTTGAACTTGTAAAAATGTGAAGTTTCACTAAAAAAGGAAAAAAATGTTATTTTCAAGTGCTGCTCATCACCTATTGAAGATTTTAAGCTCTTCTTGTAAAGTGTGTGTGTGTGGGTATATGCATGTGTAGACATTTTTAAATGTGGAGTTAACATATGTTAAGAAAACACCTGGAGCTACCACCACCAAAAACCTCATACAGTGGGAACCGCTGCTCTTTCCTTGAAAAGAAACAGAACACACTGACACTTGCAAAATTGCTGCAGGATAGGTTCAAAATCAATCTGGGGGCATTGAGTGTCTCCTTAGAGGCAGGATGCCTAATCTAAAAAACCAGAGTGCACACTGTGCATCCTCTGGTGTGATTACACCTGTGGGCTTGCAAAGTGCTGGGAGCAGCCAGGGAGAGCTGGAGTGAGGACATTTTCTAGCTCCAGTGTGTCTCCCGTATTTTTTTTCCAGTCCTTTTTCTCTTCCCCATTTTTGATTGTAGCTTCAGGCATCTGGTTCCTTTCTTCGTGCAAAAGACACTACAGGGTTTTCAGTCCTAGGTTTGGTTACATCATGGAAAGCAGTGATCTGGGAATGCTAAGGGCACTGGGCTCACTCAGGTAGCAGTAGTGGGCACAGTACATGCTTGTTCCATGCCATTGGAATCCCAGACAACTGGAACTGCAAACACTTCTGTACCGCCATTGTAATGTTTGCACAACCATTATTTAATATTCAGATATGAACCAAAAGTGTATTTTTAGCAGACGAGTTTCCCTGTAGGAATGTCAGTGGTTTGCCATGATTAGTAGCCTAGGTTTGTTGCATTTCCTGCAGGCTTTCTCTTGGGCTTCAGTGACCAGTAAAAACCTGCCTCCTAGTGGTACTGTTTCTTCCTCTGGAATTCCACCCCATGTTAAAGCACCAGTCTCACAGGTAACCCATCTGTGAACACCTTGGATTGTCTCATTACTTCTGCAAACTGCTTCAGTTTTTTATATTAACAGATCAACTTGTTTGACTTAAATTGCACAAATTAATTGTGTCTTAAATGTTAATGCACTCACTTCCTTGCCGCAAGTAAAGGCACGAACATGTAACAGGTGTAAGTTTGGGTGATGGTAGTGTTAAAATCTGTTCTTTTGGAAACAGGAAGTCACTCCTGGGTTTTTTTATCTAACTTAATGGCATATGGTTTGTTTAAAGGGGAAACACCAATTCCCCACAAAATGTTAATTTTCTGAAGTGTGTTTGAAAAGGGCATTGGTGGAAGTGACCCAGCAGTAAAAAGAGATTGCACCATTTCAGAAGTGCAAGATTGCCTTGTAAGGCTGACATCCATAGAACTATGCTGGATTTCATTAGCCATGGATAACTAGCTAGTCACAGAACCCTGTACCAACTTATGACTGTGTGAGGAATGGAAGGATTCACATTTCCTTGCCAGGACAATGCTATCTTCCCATTCCTAGGTTGACTGGGTGAGGAGAGAAAAGAGGAGAGCAAGTTTGACCTGGTGACAGCTCATGTCCTGTTCATGCCAAGGTGGTATGAGACATTCTGAGACTCTCAATTCAGCTTCCTCCATCTGTATAAAAGTGCTCAAACAAGAAAATGTGTCCTTTACCCCCGTGTATTGATATGGTGTGCCAGAGCACGGTATCTTGAGTTGCTCCTGTCCAGCCTTGTTGAAAGGCTGCAATTTTCAGTAGAATAGCTGGGTTGCTGCAGCTGTTGTTGCTGCATTGGTTTCTTCTCAATTTTGTAGTAACAGAGAGATCCCTGGCTAGGACTAGCTTTCAGCCAAATGCAGGGAAGAAAAAGAAAAATGAAAGAAAACTAACCAAACCCCAACACCTTATATGGTGTTGCTTCTGGTCTCCTGAGATTATCATGGACATCAGATAAAGGCTATGTAATGAGTTGGGAAGTCTGCATCAGCTTAAACAGGGCTTTGGTTTTCTAGTGCAGAATAGATTTTCCTGATGCAAAACCAAAATTAGTTTTAATTTATTTGCCACAGAGGGGGTGAATGGTTGTAATGTGGCTGCAAAAACAATTTCAATTTGCCCAAGAGAGCAGGGGATGGCTTATTGATGTCCCCTTTAACTCTTCTCTTTCAACTTATGTTGCCTCTGTACCTTGCTGTGCTTTGTGCCTTTTGATTACTTTTGCTTTGACTTTATGTTTTAAGTACTGTTGTGTGGAAGTTTCTGAACAATACTGACATGGCAGGAATTTCAACTCTCAGCTCTTCTGTAGCCAGAATTAGTCAGTTCTGGGCTCCTTTTCTTGAACACATTTTAGACACCACAGTGTGTAGAAATCTGCTAGAAAAGGCACCTGAACAAGGAGCTGCAAATCAGTAGCAGCTTTTTCCTGGTCTCATGGATCCATTAGTGCCAGACACTGTGCATGCAAATGAGGACAGAAGATGCCCTGGTGGATGCGTGGGTAGCTCCTTTGGGATGCTGTTCTAGCTGCTGTCAGTGATTTTACAAAGAAATAACTGCCTTACTCATTCCTTTCTCTGCATCACTCCAGTTTCCCCCGCCTCTTCTATCAAGTTAAAAATACAGCCCCTGTAGTCTTAACTCCTCAAGGGACTGCACACATATTGTTCTGGGTATAAACTGGTTCAGCACTGTTTCCTTACAGCTGTGGAGTGAAACAGGTCAACATTTCTTGCTCTTTTTCTAGTTGTAGATGATTAGAAATCAACCTGCCTACACTGATAAACTAGGACTTTTCCTTATAGCATTTTCAGTTATTTTTATCTCCTATTTTTATTTCTGCATTGTTTGTCATAGGGCTGCAGAGGGGCAGGGGCAGGCAGGGCCTGATTCTTGTCTTTTGGTTGGGAGTCCCTTTCCCTCCCCATGGGAGCTCCTGAAGAGAAGAGACAATGCCACCTTTTCCTTAATGGTTGCCAGAGCTCCACCAGGCTAAGGTTTGTGGCCATTACCACTTGGCTCCTGTGGTAATCGTCTCTTGAACTCCTTACTCAGTGTCCTTCCATTCACTCTGTGCTTGCTGGGATATGCTGGGAGATGTGAGTTGCAATGAGCGCTGCTTGGGCTGTAAATGGCAGCCCTGATCTGGAGTCTTGTGGTGCTGCCAATTGTGGCAGTGTTTCAGAGAGCACAGTTCTGTACAAGGGCTTTCCTCTTGAGGCACTGAGGCAGCCTTTCTCTATAAAAAAGGGTGGTACTCCTTAAAAAATAACCAGAGAGATCAGCTGTTTGTGTGCTGGGTGAGAAGTTCAGTGAAACACAAAGCAAGCAGCTACAAGGTCACTGTTACTTGGGATTTAACAGCAGGACATCCATGACCTAGCAGGGCTTGGCTGGGGCTGACAGGAAGAGTTAGTTTAAGCCTGATATCCATGAGTATCTGAGAAATGGGGTCTGAAGGTATCAAGTTTTCCTTTTGAGGTGTAATTTATGCTGCAACTCAAGATATGTGATTATGCACTCAAGATATGTGAGTGGAAAGATGGCAGAGAAGCTCCAGTGACTCACGAGGAAATACAATGGAACAAGATTTAGGAGGAAGGGTGATTTTCCAAGCTTATTCTTGGAACAGAAAAAGGGATCGTAGAAGTGTTGTAGGGACAGACTAATGCCTGGCTGCATAGAGCACAAATGATAGGATGGCTAAGACATTTGTCTGGGGTGTAGCACTTGCATGTTACATGTAAAATCCAATCTTTTTTCCCTAGGAGGTACTCTGTCTGGAACTGCCAGTTGTGCTGAGTCCTTAAAGGAAAATAAGGGAGATGTTTAACATAAACTACTTCTCCCCAGCAGTCTGGGCCTATAGCTGTTCACCTTGTGTTTAATCTTACTCGTAGGCTACTTGTGTATTTTTATGCTCCTAAAGATAATTTTGTTTTTCTAAGATAAGAACCCAGCGCACCAGCAGCTGCTTAACTGTTGTACAGAAAATGAAATTTAAAAAATACTGGGAATTGCTTCAGTGACCAGCAGTCTGCACAGAAACATTTTTATTGTTCTGTCTATTTCTTATAAAGCCAATTTTTTGCTTGCAAAAAATTGGAATGGGTGTTCTAATACCTGAATACGAAGGGTGTACTTTGAGCATCATGGTCTTGACATCAGGAAAGTTGAAGCATATCCTAAGAGGTAGTCTATAGAAACTCATTTCAAGAAATATTTACTACATTTCAGAGAGCTTTTGTTGTCCTCTTTCTTTTTGTTAGTTTTCATATAGTTGTTCTGCACTGGAGGAGAAAAATTCCTCAGGGACTTGGACAGAACATGTAATTTGCCCATCTCTTTGTGTTCATCTTGAACTGCCTCCTAATCTATGAAGTTTGAGCTTGGCTTGAGGAAGCTTTTTGCCCTCTACGATTTAAGGCAGGCTGAGGGATTTGTGAATAATGGAACATTGGGGTCTCAATGCCTGATCAAACATGGAAAATTCACCTTAGCTGTGTTTTGGGCAGATGCTCTGCTTGAGTGATGTTTGCTTTGCACCTTTTAACAGTGATAAATGAACACTGCAGTCCTGGATTGGTACAGAGGAATTTAGGCAGGTGAAAAAAACACTCCCAAACACATTGACATTGATCTATCTTCCAGAGTTTTGTGCATGCCACTTACCCATGTCTTGTGTTGTGGGGGTTTTTGTTTTGGTGAGTTTGGGGGTTTGGGCTTTTTTTTCACTGGACGACTGTTAAATAATGCATGTTCTCCTCTTTTAGCCAAGAGTGGAAACTAAACCTGAAGCTCAGTCTCAACCTCCTCGTGTTCGTGAGCAGCGTCCCAGGGAACGACCGGGTTTTCCACCGCGAGGACCTCGGCCAGGTAACGTGGATGAGCTTGTGTGTCTGCTTGAGACGGGTTAATGAGAGGTGTCTGCTGAGGCCTTGTCTGTACCTGTGTCGTGTTTGGCTGATCATGAACTGCCTGTGCCTGCTGCCTTCCACTAGAAATGAGGGAATATGGTTTGGAGTCCAGCCGGCTGGAGTGAATGTGCTTGTTGCTGCCCCTAGATGTGTTCATTCAAATTTACACACATCTTTTAACCTCAGTGGTTCTACCTTCCTCTTTGTGTTGGCGGTAGGGAGGGGAGACATGGAGCAGAATGAGTCGGATAATCGTCGGATAATTCGCTATCCAGACAGCCACCAGCTCTTTGTTGGGAACTTGCCACATGATATTGATGAGAGTGAACTGAAAGAGTTCTTCATGAGTAAGTAGTGATTCCAGCTGCAGGAACTAAGATGGAAAACTATGTTAAAAAGTCACGTAACACTGATTTGGACTACATGGGTAAGCTTTTACATAGTGCCGTACTACACGTCTGCAATGAGCAGAGCATAGAGCTGGCACTGCGGGTTTCGATAAAGTGTCTCTTCCCTTGTGTTTCTCCAGGCTTTGGAAATGTGGTAGAACTTCGCATAAATACTAAGGGAGTGGGAGGAAAACTGCCTAATTTTGGTTTCGTGGTATTTGACGATTCTGAGCCAGTCCAGCGAATTTTAGTTGCAAAAGTAAGTATTGGCATTGGGTACTGAGTATCGCCTTCCAGGGATGGACAAAAAGCCCTGAACCACAAGTAATGTGGGCCATCCTAGTTTGCATTGCCATTGGCTCTGGCATTCAAAAAACAGCTGAAAGAAAACCAGAGTTTTGGCATACCCATTCTGTCAAGAGTGCTGTGTAGCTTCAAAAGCTGTGTCAGTGTTCCTCAAACTGCGTCATACAGAATTTGGGTTTTTTACCTCCACACAAATAATCCTCACAGAGCTCAGCGCTTACTTTTAGAGATCCTTTAGAGGAAAGTGGAACAGGTAACCTTTCGAAGGGCATCACATGGATCTCTGAATTCCACACCCTGGGGTCAAGAGAAGGGAGCAGAGTTATTTGCAGATTTGCTTTGAGAAACTGGAGGGGAGAAATCAGCAGTTTTCATTTCTGCGATGTGGGAGTGAGACCTAGGAGAGCAATTCTTCAGGAGCTTCAACCCTGAAGTGAAAAGACTAAAGCTGGCAGTGAAGAGGCTAAAGACAATGCTGCTTTTGCTTGAGACAAACACTTTAATTACTTGCATGCCCAAGGGAATGGAAAAATGGTGTTCTATAGAGCTGAGGTTGCTGCAGGGAACCTTAACAGGTCACGTTTCTCTTGGGCATGTACGTGGAGGAAGGCTGGGGCCCACAGCCAGGGCAGAGTTTTCGTGTGCCTTGTGTGGAATGGACTTTGTGCTGTGGTGACTAACGTGTGCCTTGACCGCTTTTCCCCATAAGCCCATAATGTTCCGGGGTGAGGTGCGCCTGAATGTGGAAGAGAAAAAAACCAGAGCTGCTCGTGAGCGAGAGACGCGTGGCGGCGACGAGCGCAGGGATATTCGCCGCAATGAGAGAGGCCCTGGGGGGCCCCGTGGAATAGTGGGTGGTGGCATGATGCGGGACCGTGACGGAAGAGGACCTCCTCCACGAGGCGGCATGGCACAAAAACTTGGCTCTGGACGAGGAACCGGGCAGATGGAAGGCCGTTTCACTGGACAGCGTCGCTGAAATCTCCACTGTGGGCAGACAGTCTTGGCAGTGGTACATTATCCATCGTGTTTGCATTCTTGTTGATTTTTTTTTTTTTGGCTTTGGAATGTGACACAGCCCTTATGATCATTTCTTTGATGTGAAAACATCCTTTGGTTTCCAGTTTAAATTAAGGTGGACATTTTTTCCCCAGTTTCACAACAGGAGTCACACTCTTAATTTATAAATGTATACTTGGAGAATTGAGGACTAAAAATAAAGAAAAAAGAAAAAGAAACAAAGCAAAAGACCAGTTAACTATCTGCAACAGAAGTTGAACTAAAGGGCGTGCCCAGTAGAATTCAGGTCCTTTCAGTCAAAAACCCTCTGCTGCACATTTTGTGTAAGTGTTACCGTTTCTGCCTACTACTGTTGGAAACACAAATAGTGCAATTTGTGCAATTGGAGAAGCTTGCCTTTTTTTTTTTTCTTCTTAGAACGCTCGGCTCCAAACAAACTCATGTTTACGCACTAATGGGTCCTCTGAACTCATTTATACTGACAGCTGCAGGAGGCATCGGAGGGAAAACCTTCATCCTCTTACTCAGACAGAATAGTTTGGGGAATGATGCGGGCATCTGCTCTGCTTGCTGTGACCAACCTCTGTACACACACAAACCTTAATAAGACTACACCTTTGTTCCAGAAGGAATCCAGTTAGCTGTAACCAGAACCCAGAGTTTCCAAGTTGTAGCCCTGAGTACGCAACATGTTTGATAGCTCATGTCAGATTTTTCTGTCTGCCCCTCTTCAGTGCAGGGATGGCTGCTCAACACACTCCTCCTTCCCTTTCCTCCTTCAAGAAGCGTTGTACAGTGAAACTTGTCTTGACTGTATTTGAGTTCTCTGGTAATGTAATAAGCATGATGGTGCCTTCTATGAATACATCATTCCAGTCTTGCTGGTGATTTTGTACAGTATAGTGTATCAAGTACTGTGCTGCAAAGCCAAGCGGCTGCAAAGCATTTAAAGGAAATAATTGGAAAATTGTATTAAAAAAATTGCAGTATCTTTCAATGAGTAAATGTTGCTAAAACGATCATCCACCTTGCTCTTCAATTAACAAGTTTGCCTGGTTTGTTTGCAGTGGGGGGGGAAGGGAGGATGAAGGCATCCAAGTAGTCTCCAGGTTGTCTCTTTTCTTTAATCAGTGTCAGATTAAAGAAAGTGGAGTTCCAATCTCTCTTGGACCTGAATTTCAGAAGTCAGTCCAGAATGGTGGATGCTTCTGGCCAGTTCGTAATGGGTAGACCCAAGCATCCTTTGTGAAGGTGAGCTTATCAAATGGGGATACTGCAATTTTCAGAGAACTAAACAGCAGCTCTTAAGTTCTTGCATTTTCCAGTTGCACTTTTTAAAAAACTTTTACTCATTTTGCACATAACTCTCAGCTGAAGTTGACACTGATGTGGCTCTGGCCCAGTGGATAGAAAGGAGGCATCCTCTTCTGCAGTTTGACTGGTGGGTTCTCCGTGGAGAGGTGTGTTTGTGGTTGATGTCCTGGAGCACATTCTCATAAACTGCTGCTGCAGCAGGCAGTACAGGTGGGCCCTGTGCTGGGCTTTGCTGGCTCCAGGCTTGGGAGCAGAGTGTCTGTGCATGTGTGTGACTGCCTACTGCTACTTCTCAACATGGAAGACTTCAAATTAAAGAATGGCAATTTCGAGCAAAAGCAGGGAGGGCATCCTGGCAGTCTGTCTCTGGATTATGCAATCCTTTGCTGGTTTTGAGTAATGTGGCAGATTTTGCATATCTTTTCTGATACGCTAGGCAAGGGGAAGTGGCATCTGCCTGTTCTCTCCCAGACTTGAGGTCTTCTGTGTTCCATGGTAAGTCTTGCACTATTTTCACACACTTTTTTTCTGGGACACATTTCTACCAATTGGCATTTTCGTATTTCAGTTTTTTTGTCGAAGGTCTTGCAATTTCAGCTGTTACCTGGAAATCTGTAGTCCTTGAACTGCTCGCCATACAACTCCACTCCTTAGGTTTGAAGCCCTCAGACAAATTGCTGTCATCAGTTAGCAGTTTGCTACCAGTGTGGTTTGTGTAGCCTGGAGGGTTTTTTTCTTCTGTAGTGCTGTGGTGTTTTTGCTGCCACCTAATTCATTTGTATGGCAAATGGCATTGGAAATAATCGACAACAAAAACAGAGTAGTAAAAAGAGCTCCTGAGCCATTCTGCTTATTGGCTTGCTTCTTGTTTAAGTGACACAAACCCTTGGAACATCATCCAGAGAAGTTTACATGGTGATAGCTCACCTGCTGTACTGTGGACTCTTACGTGTTCTTGACCCTCTTAATAGTAAATGTACCTCTTAGAGCAAAGGAAGGGATTCACTGACCATTACTGTTAGTCACTGATTTGTAAATGGTGGGAGTATTTTCTCATTACAGTTCTATTTCAACAAACTTGGCTGACCATCTTGACTTTAGTAGGTATTCGAGACAGTGGATTACCATCTTTATTGCTGTAATGTGTCAAGCATTATATGCTAGTAGATTCTAGTTTAACTGTTGCAGGTGGAAAGTATTTTTAAGTTTCCATTCTGAATGTGTTTTGACTAAACATACCAATAAACTACTGATGTCTGCAGCATTTATCCATGTCCCTAATTCTCTTGCATGCAGGTGGCTGTAGAGCCCTGGCACCTCTCACTCACAGAAAAGCTTGTAAGAACATTGGGGCTGACCTGGCCAGTGACAGTGGCAAGCTGCAGCAGCACAGCATCATGTGGTTTGCAGCATTTGACTTTGGTGGCTTCTCTCACTTTGGGGTGTGTGTGGCCTGGGGAGGATGTGAGCTTCTCTCAGCCATGTCTCAGCTGGGATTCCTCCACACCCTGCCAGGCTGCAGCACCTGGCTGTGGGATACAGCTTAAATGGTTATTGCAGTGGTCCTGGGAGGAATGTGAGCTCTCTTTAAAAAAAACAGACTAGAGTTGCTTGCTCTCGACTTTAGTGTCACTGAATCCTGATGTTGCAGAAGTGATTGTCCCTGGTTTTTTTTCTTCTCATGTTTGTTGGCAGCTACCCAAAAAGGTTGCTAAAAGGGTTATTCTTGCACAGCTCATAGATAAGGTGTGGCCAAATCATGGAATCTCTGAAGTTCCTGTTGGCTGTATCTTGTCTGGGGCATGTCTTGGCTGTAATATTTTCTGATAAAAGACTAGAAGGTTAGGAAGTGACTGAAAAAGAATAGAGTTGCGTGAGTTGGAATACAAGAGTGAAAAAACTGGATCCTGTAGAAGTCCCAAAGCCAGAGTTGCCAAAAACTCCTCAGGAGCACCCTCGACAGCTACAAGAGAGAAACACGTTTCCCTCTGCTGCCAGTGAGGGAGTGAGGGCCTGCAGCATTCAGACCTTGGTGCCTTGAGTTGTGAGGTAAACTGTGCAGGTTTGTATTATCTGGGGCTGAACAGAAAGACTTGAGATGATGGTGTCTGAAACCACACAGGGTCAGCCAGGACCTGGTTTTAGTTGTGCCATTACACAAGTCTTGTGTATTTCCAGTTGTTCAGAAGCACCTTCTGTCAGCACTGGAGCTGATGTGACAGCTTGTAGTGGAGGCAAAAGAGGAAATGCCAGGACAGCTGAGGGATGTCACAAAGCAGCAACCTGCTTCGTGCTGCAGAGGCCTTGCCTGTTCCCCTGGCAGTGCCCACGCTCTGGTACCTTTACAAAGCCCAGTGGTTTTACAGAAACCTTTGCAGTACAGCGACTGCTGGGGTTTTCCATTTCCTGTATAGAAACACAGCTTGGAACAGAGATTTATTGGACCTGGTGGAAGAAGCTAGCAAGCAGGCTGCCTGATAATCCTTGGGAAAGCCCTTGATGTCTGATTAAAGCTTGGCTTCTTGCAAGGGGAAGAAAAGTAGCTTAGGAAGTCATTGTCCCTTTGGCTTGTACTCTGCCTCGTGTTCCCTGGGCCTGAGCTGAAAGGAGACATCTTGGTAGCGGTGCTGCAAGCACTTGCTGTTCCCTCAGAAGGGTGGGAATAGTGGGAAGTGCGGTGTCTGTGTGTAGGAATTGAAGCTGAGAGCAGCTTTTGCAGATGCTGACACAATGTTCCTCTTGGCTGCCTTGTTGCAGTGGAGGTTTCATTGCAGGCCTGTCCCTAACTTTGGAGTCCCTGAGGGCCCTGAGAGGTGGCATTGAGTAGTTAAACCTGAAGGGGTTCAACGGGCACCAAGGACCTGGAAGTTGCCTGCCCACAGAAGTCCATTGGGCCCTGCAGCCCTCACAGCCAGCAAGTCCCAAAGTGCAGCTACACAAGTGCTGCTCTGGGCAACATGTGGTCACCACATTTGTCCTAAGGGACCAAGGACACAAACTTCGCTGTTGTGTCACCTCCTGACCACTGTCCCCTGCCAGATGCAGGTAAGGAGTGGATGTGCTCTGCCTGGAGCACACGTGAGGGGGTGTCTGTCTGGGATGGAGCGGGTGGGTCACTGTTTGTGTGATAAAGACCAAGTTCCGTCTGTGGCTCAGGTCCCCTCCTCAGCAAAGGGAAGAAACACGAGCCTGTCAGGGCAGGTGCAGAGCATGGCAGCTCTGCCAAAGCCTGTCCTGGAGCATCGCAGAGGCAGCAAGAGCAGCTGATGTTTTCCCTAGAAGGAGCACTTCCGTTTTCCTTGGCCTCTCAATCTCTGCTGATCTGCTCCTGCAGTCTGCACACAGGTGTTGCTGTGCTGGGGGCAGAGGAGGGGTGGTCTCTCTGCAGAGCTGGCTCAGTCCCTGCATGCTGCAGCAGGCCTGTAACTCCATCAAACGGCGTACGGGAAAGAATATAGAAAAAGACGCTGGATATAAGAGTGTAGACCAAGGTTCATGTTCCTCTGTAATAAAACATGCAGCAAAAATGAGCCTCTTCATCCCAGGAGGTTGCAGTGTGTGAGACCCATGTGCTGCTGGTGGGCTGCAGGCCCACGAAGGGCTGTTCCAGACACGAACTGATCTCGTGTGAAATGTGACTCGGCTACCCTCTCCACGCCGGGCCCCTGTGACAGCAGCGGCCGTACAGAGCAGGCAAGAGGTGGGATCGCT